>PGWS01028592.1:0-12048 GCA_002896235.1 Cicer reticulatum | reverse complement strand
ATTTTATTTAATATTATTATTATCTTCGTTTTGTATTTGTACTTAATAACGAAGATAATAATAACATATAATAAAATAGAGTTGTCAAATAAATTAATTTTGACATATTTATTTGATAACTAAATTTTATTATATTTTATTATTATCTTTATTATTAAGTATAATTACAAAACGAAGATAACAAGAACATTTAATAAATAGTATTGTCAAATAAATTAATAATTACTTATTTATTAGACAGCTCTATTTTATTAAATATTATTATTATCTTCATTTTGTAGTTGTACTTAATAACGAAGATAATACTAATATATACTAAAATAAAGTTGTCAAATAAAGTACTAATTACATATTTATTTGATAAACTCAATTTTATTATATTTTTATTATTATCGTCGTTATGTAGTAAAACAATAAAACAAAGATAGTAATAAACATATAATAAAATAGTGTTGTCAAATAAAGTAATAATTACTTATTTATTAGACAACTCTATTTTATTTAATATTATTATTATCTTCGTTTTGTAGTTGTACTTAATAACGAAGATAATAATAACATATAATAAAATTGAGTTGTCAAATAAATAAATTATTTTACATTTATTTCACAACTCAATTTTGTTATATTTTATTATTATCTTTATTATTAAGTATAATTACAAAACGAAGATATAATAATTATTTCACATAACATTTGATAAAGAAGATTAAGAATAACATATAATAATATATTTTTTTCAAATAAAGTAATAATTAAATCTTTATTTGACAAACTATATTTTATTATATGTTATTATTATGATCGTTTTGTAGTAATATTTTGCAATGAAGATAACCCTATATACTATAACCCGAACCTCAAACCCAAAACCTTAAACCCTAAGCCCTAAACACTAAACCCAAAATCTTGAACCTTAAACTCTAAACCTTAATCCCTAAACGTGATTTCTTAAACCCTAAACACCCTAACACACTAAACCCTAATAAAATAAAGATGTAATTATTACTCTATTTGACATCTCTATTTTTTTATATGTTATTATTATATATTTGTTATAAAGTAAAACTATAAAACGAAGATAGTAATAACATAAATTAAATTAGAGTTGTCTAATAAAGTAATAACTACATCTTTATTTGTTATAGATTTTAGTCCATTTTTGTCGGGTAGTACGAATTCTTCTCCTACATTTAAGACTGTGTTTCGGGTTCGGTGTCAGATTTCAAACACTAGCCATCGTCAAGTCCGAAAATACGGTTTTCGGTCCATTTTTGTTGTTTGGTATGATTTTCAAACCCTAGCAATCAGATTTCAAACCCTAGCCATCATCTTGTACAAAAAAAATAATTTTGGTCAATTTTTGTCGGGTGGTACGATTTTCGCCTGAAAAGTCCAGATGATATAGAGAACTTTGAGACCCTTGTAGCATTCTTCTCCTAAATTTAAAATTGAGTTTCGGGTTTCGAGTTTCGTATTAGATTTCAAACACTAGCCATCGTCTGGTTCATAAATATGGATTTCGTTCCATTTTTGTTAGGTGGAACGAAAATCGCCTGAAAAGTCCATATGAAATCAAGGATCAGGAGACCTATTTAGCATTCTTCTCCTAAATTTTTAATTGTATTTCGGGTCAGATTTCAAATACTAGCCATCGTCTGGTAGGAAAATAAGGAATTCGGTCCATTTTATTGGGTGGTATGAAAATCTCTCGGAAGATCTAAATGAAATCGAGGACTGGGGGACCCTTATATCATTCTTGTCTTAAATTTTAAATTGTGTTTTGGGTTTCGTGTTTCGGATAAGATTTCAAACATTAGCCATCGTCTTGTTTGAAAATATGGATTTCATTCCATTTTTGTCAGGTGGTATTAAAATCGCTTGAAAAGTCGAAATGAATCGAGGACTGGGAGACCCTTACGACATTCTTCAACTAAATTTGTAATTGTGTTTCGAGTTCGGTATAGATTTCAAACATTGTCCATCGTTTGTTCCAAAAATGTAGATTTCGTTCCATTTTATATTTGTATTGCGTTCCGCGACAGAATTCCAACACTAGCCATCGTTTGGTTCGAAAATACGTATTACGGTCTATTATTTTCGAGGGGTACGAAAATCACCTGAAAAATCCAGATGATATCGACGATCGAGAGACAATTATAGCATTCTTCTGGTCAGAAAATACGGATGATATTCTCCTAAATTTATAACTGTGTTTCGGGTTCCATGTCAAATTTCATACACTAGCAATCGTCTGGTCAGAAAATACGGATTTCAATCCATTTTTGTCGGGTAGTATGAAAATCGCACGAAAAGTTAAGATGAAATCGAGGACCGAGAGAACCTTATAGCATTCTTCTCCTAAATTTAAAACTATGTTTCGGGTTCCACGTCAGATTTCAAACACTAGCCATCGTCTGGTTCGAAAATACGGATTTCAGAACATTTTTGTCATATTGTACAAAAATCGCCTGAAAAGTTTGAATGAAATCGAGGATCCAGTTACCATAATGGGATTGTTCTCCTAAATTTATAATTGTGTTTCGTGTTCCACGTCAGAATTTAAATACCAGCCATCGTCTGGTCAAAAAATATTGATTTCGGTCCATTTTTGTCGGGTGCTTCAAAAATTTAAAACAATGTTTCAAGTTTCGCATCAGATTTCAAACACTAGCCATCACCAGGTCCAAAAATACGAATTTCAATCCATTTTTGTTCGATGGTAAGAAAATCCTCTGAAACGTCCAAATGAAATCGAGGACCGGGAGACCCTTATAGCATTCTTTTTCTAAATTTATAATTGTGTTTCAGGTTCCGCGACAGATTTCAAACACTAGCCATCGTCTAGTTCCAAAATACGAATTTAGGTCCATTTTTTTCAGGTGGTACGAAATTCGCCCGAGAAGTCCAGATGATATCGAGGACCGGGAGACCTTTATAGCATTCTTCTCCAAAACTTATAACTGTGTTTCGGGTTTCGCACTAGATTTCAAACACTAGCCCTCGTCTTGTACAAAAATACATATTTCGATCAATTTAAGTTAGGCGGCACGAAAATGGCCCAAAAAGTCCAGATGAAATCGAGGAGAGGGAGACCATTATAACATTCTTATCCAATGTTTATAACTGTGTTCTGGGTTCCGCGTCAGATTTCAAACACTAGCCATCACCTTGTTCGAAAATATGGATTTCGGTCCATTTTAGTCTGAAGGTACGAAAATCGACCGAAAAGTCCAGATGAAATCGAGGAACGAGAGACCCTTATAGCATTCTAGATCTGAACCCGAAACACAATTATAAATTTAGGAGAAGAATGCTATAAGGGACTCCCGGTCCTCGAATTCATCTGGACTTTTCGGCAATTTTCTTACCCCTCGACAAAATTGGACCAAAATCTATATTTGCAGACCAGACTTTTGTAGTGTTGAAATCTAGCACGGAAACCGAAACACAGTTATAATTTTTGGAGAAGAATGCTATAAGGGTCACCCGGTCCTCAATTACATCTCCACTTTTTGGGCGATTATTGTATCACCCAACTAAAATGGACTGAAATCCATATTTTGGAACAACATGATGGCTAGTGTTTGAAATATGACGTGGAACCCGAAACACAGTTATGAATTTAGAAGAAGAAGAAAGCTATAAGGGTGTTTTAGTCCTCGATTTCATTTGGACTTTTTTGGATGATTTTCGTGCTCCTCGACAAAAATGGACCAAAATATGTATTTTCGGACCAGACAATGGCTAGTATTTGAAATTTGACTCGGAACCCAAAACAATGTTATAAATTTAAGAGAAGAATGCTATAATGGTCTCTCGGTCCTTGATTTCATCTGGACTTTTCGGGCTATTTTCGTAGCACCCGACTAAAAATGAACCGAAATCCATATTTTCGAACAAGACGATGGCTAGTGTTTGAAATTAGACGTCGAACTCGGAACACAGTTATAAACTTTGGATAAGAATGTTATGATGGTCTCCCTCTCCTAGATTTCATCTGAACTTTTCGGGTGATTTTCGTGCCACCTAACCAAAATGGATCGAAATTTGTATTTTCGTGCAAGACGCGGGCTAGTGTTTGAAATCTGGTGCGGAACCCGAAACACATTTATAAATTTTGGAGAGAAGAATGCTATAAGGGTCTTCCGGTCTCGATTTCATCTTGACTTTCTCGGGCAATTTTCGTACCACTTGAACAAATGGACAGAAATTCGTATTTTCGAACAAGACGATGGCTAGTGTTTGAAATCTGATGCGGAACCCGAAACACATCTTCTCCTGGTCCTCGATTTCGTCTGAACATTTCGGACGATTTTCGTACCACCTGACTAAAATGGGCCGATATTCGTATTTTTGAACAAGATAATGGCTAGTGTTCGAAATTTGACGCGAACCCAAAACACAGTTATAAAATTATAAGAAGAATGCTATAAGGGTTTCTCTGTCCTATAATAACATATAATAAAATTTGTATTTTCGGATGGTTTTTCTACTCCTAGACAAAAATGGACCAAAATTTGTATTTTTTGGACAAGACGAGGGCTAGTATTTGTAATTTGACTCGAAACCCAAAACACTTTTATATATTTAGGAGAAGAATGCTATAAGGGTCTCCCGATCCTCGATTTCATCTGGACTTTTTGGGCGATTTTTGTACCACACGACAAAAATGGACCGATATCCATATTTTGGAACAAGATGATGGATAGTGTTCGAAATCTGACGCGGAACATGAAACATAGTTATAAATTTAGGAGAAGAATGCTATAAGAGTCTCATGGTCCTCCATTTCATCAAGACATTTCGGGTGATTTTCGTGCCACCCGACTAAATTTGACCGAAATCCGTATTTTTGAACAAGATGATGGCTAGTGTTTGAAATATGAAGCAAAACCAGAAACACAATTATAAATTTAGACTAAGAATGTTGTAAGGGACTCTCGGTCCTCGATTTCATCTATACTTTTCGGGCGAGTTTTCTAGACTTTTCGGGCGATTTCATCTAGACTTTTCGACAAACATTGACCAAAATATGTATTTTCGGACCAGACGATGGCTAGTGTTTGAAGTCTAACGCGATCCAAAACACGGGTGATATATTAAGGAGAAGAATGCTATAAGGGTTTCCGGTCCTCCATTTCATTTGGACTTTTGGATCGTATTTGTAATACCTGACAAAAAAGGACCGAAATCTGTATTTTCGGACCAGAAGAGGGAGAGTGTTTGAAATTTGACGCGGAACCTGAAATAATGCTATAAGGGTTTCCCGGTCCTCATTTTATCTAGACTTTTCGGGCAATTTTCGGAGATGAAATGCTATAAATTTAGGAGAAGAATGCTGTAAGGGTCTCCTGGTCCTGGATTTCATCTAGACTTTTCGGGGATTGTCGAACCACCGAGAAAAATGGACCGAAATCTGTATTTTCGCACCAAACAATGGCTAGTGTTTGAAATATGAAGCGGAAACCCGATGCACAGTTATAAATTTTGAAGAAGAATCCTACTAGGGTTTCCCGGTCCTAGATTTCATCTGGTCTTTTCGAGCGATTTTCGTACCACCCGACTAAAATGGACCAAAATTTGTATTTTCGAACAAAACGATGGTTAGTGTTTGAAATCTAGCGCGGAACCCGAAACATAGTTATAAATTTTGGAGAAGAATGCTATAAGGGTCTACCGGTCTTCAATTTCTTTTGGACTTTTTGGGCGATTTTCAAACCACCTAACTAAAATGGTCCTCGATTTCATCTGGACTTTTCCGGCAATTTTCGTACCACCTGACTAAAATGGACCGAAATTCGTATCTTCAAACAAAACGATGGTTAGTGTTTAAATCTGGCGCGGAACCCGAAACACAATTATATATTTTGGAGAAGTATGCTATAAGGGTCTCCAGGTCCTCGATTTCATCTAGATTTTTTGGACGATTTTCGTACCACCTGACTAAAATGGACCAAAATCTGTATTTTGGAACAAAATGATGGTTTGTGTTTGGAAACTGACATGGAAACCGAAACACAATTATAAATTTTGGAGAAGAATGCTATAAGGGTCTCTCATACATATGACAAAAATGGACCGAAATTCATATTTTCAAACAAGCAATAGATAGTGTTTGGAATCTGACGCGGAACCCGAATCACATTTATAAATTTAGGAGAAAAATGCTATAAGAGTCTCCTGGTCCTCGATTTCATCTAGACTTTTCGGGGTATTTTCGTACAAGAAGATGGCTTGTGTTTGAAATCTGGCGCGGAACCCGAAACAAAGTTACAAATTTTGAGGAAGAACGCTATAACGGTCTCTCGGTCTTCGATTTCATCGGGACTTTTCGAGCGAGTTTGTACCACCCTACTAAAATGGACCGAAATCCGTAGTTTCGAACAAGACGATGGTTGGTGTTTGAAATCAGACGCGAAATCTGAAACGAAGATAATAATAACATAAAATAAAATAGAGTTGTCATATAAATATGTAATTATTACATTCTTGACAACTATATTTTATTATATGTTATTATTATCTTTGTTATAAAAGTAATAAATTTGATGTTGTCAAATAAAGTAATAATTACATATTTATGTAGTCAAACCTTAAAATGAAGGTATATATAATATATAATAAATAAAATTATCAAATAAATAATAATTATATATTTATTTGACAACTCTGTTTTATTTTACGTTATTATTATCTTCATTTGTAGTTGTACTAGATAACGAAAATAATAATAACATAAAAAAATTGAGTTGTAAAATTAATATGTAATTATACTTTATTTGACAACTCAATTTTATTATATGTTATTATTATCTCGTTATGTAGTAAAACTATATAACGAATATAATAATAACATTTAATAAATAGAGTTGTTAAATAATGTAATAATTAAAAAGCATTCTTCTCCTAAATTTATAATTGTGTTTCGGGTCATATTTTTGAACATTAGCCATCATTTGGTCTAAAAATACGAATTTTCGTTCCATTTTTGTCGGGTGGTACAAAAATTGCCTGAAAAGTCTAGATGATATCGGGGACTTTCGTACCACCTTATATCGGTCCATTTTTGTCAAGTGGTACGAAAAACGCCTGAAAAGTCTCGATTAAATCGAGGACTGAGAGACTCTTATAGCAGTCTTCTCTAAAATTTATAACTATGTTTCAGGTTCCGCGCCAGATTTCAATCACTAGTCATCGTCTGGTCCGAAAATACAGATGTTGGTCCATTTTTGTCGAGGGGTACAAAAGTCGCCAGAAAATTCAAAATGAAATCGAGGACCGTGAGACCATTATAGCATTCTTCTCCAAAACTAATTATTGGTTTTTAGGTTCAGCCCCATATTTCAAAAACTTGCCATCGTTTGGACCGAGAGACCCTTATAGTATTCTACTCCTAAATTTATAACTGTGTTCCGAGTTCCGTGTCGGATTTCAAACACTAGCCATTGTTTTGTTCAAAAATACGAATTTCGGTCCATTTTAATCGGGTGGTACGAAAATCACCCGAAAATACCAGATGAAATCGATGACCAGGAGACCCTTATAGCATTCTTCTCCTAAATATTTAACAATGTTTTAGATTCCGGGTCAGATTTCAAACACCAACCATCGTTTGGTTCAAAATATAGATCTTGGTCCATTTTTGTTGAGGGGTACGAAAATCGCCCCAAAACTCCAAATGAAATCGACGACCGAGAGACGCTTATAGAATTTTTCTTCTAAATTGATAATTGTATTTCGGGTTCCATGTAAAATTTCAAACACTAGCCATCGTCTAGTTCGAAAATACGAATTTCGGTCCATTTTTGTCGTGTGGTACGAAAATCGCCCGAAAAGACCAGATGAATTCGAGGACCTGGTGACCATTATAGCATTCTTCTCCTAAATTTACGACTGAGTTTCGGGGTCTGCCTTAGATTTAAAACACTAGCAATTGTTTTGTTCGAAAATACGGATTTCAGTCCATTTTTGTCGGCTGGTATGAAAATTGCCCGAAAAGTCCAGATGAAATCGAGGACCGGGAGACCCTTATAGCATTTTTCACCTAAATTTATAATTGTGTTTCGGGATCCGTGTCAGATTTCAAACACTAGCAATAATCTTGTTCGAAAGTACGGATTTCGGTCCATTTTTCGTTGGGTGGTACGAAAATCACCCGAAAAGTCCAGATGAAACCAAGGACCGGGAGGCCTTGATTGCCTTGATTATATTTCAAACAGTAGCCATCGTCTGGTCCGAAAAGGTAGATTTCGGTCCTTTTTTGTCGAGGGGTAAGACACCCTTATACCATCGTCGAGGACTTGCCATCGTCGAGGACCAAGACACCCTTATAGCATTCGGGTTCTGCGTCAGATTTAAAACACTTGCATCGTCGAGGACCAAAACACCCTTATAGCATTCTTCTCCTGAATTTATAACTCTGTTTCGGATTCCGAGTTAGATTTCAAACCTAGCCATCGTCTGGTCGAAAATAAAAAATTTGGTCCATTTTTGTCGAGTGGTACGAAAAATCGCCCGAAAAGTCCAGATGAAATCGACGACCGAGAGACCTTATAGCATTCTTCTTCTAAATTTATAACTATATTACGGGTTCCGTGTCAAATTTCAAACACTAGCCATCGTCTAGTCCGAAAATACGGATTTCAATCAATTTTAGTCTAATGGTATGAAAATTGCCCGAAATGTCTAGATGAAACTGAGGACCAGGAAACCCTTATAGCATTATTCTTCTAAATTTATAACTGTGTTTCGGGTTCTGCGTCAGATTTCAAACACTAACAATCTTCTTGTTCGAAAATACGGATTTCGGTCCGTTTTAATCGGGTGGTACGAAAATAGCCTGAAAAGTCCAGATAAAATCGAGGACCAGGAGACCCTTATATCATTCTTCTCCAAAATTTATAACTGTGTTTCGGGTTCCACGTCAGATTTCAAACACTAGCCATAATCTTTTTAGAAAATATGGATTTCGGTCCAATTTAGTTGGATCGGATGAAAATCGCCCGAAAAGTCCAGATGAAATCGAGGACCGGGAGACCCTTGTAGCATTCTTCTCCAAAATTTATAACTGTGTTCGGAGTTCCGCACTCGATTTCAACCACTAGCCAAAGTCTGGTTCAAAAATACAGACTTTAGTCCATTTTTGTCGAGGGGTACGAAAATAGCCCGAAAAGACCAGATGAAGTCGAGGACCGAGAGACCCTTATAGCATTCTTTTCCAAAATTTATAAATGTGTTTAGGTTTCGCGGCAGATTTCAAACAATAGCCATCGTCTAGTCCGAAAACACGAATTTTGGTCCATTTTTTTGGGTGGTACGAAAATCGCCTGAAAAGACCAGATGAAATCGAGGACCAGGAGACCCTTATAACTGAGTTTCGGGTTCCGCCTTAGATTTCAAACACTAGCAATTGTCTTGTTCAAAAATACCGATTCCGGTCCATTTTTTGTCTGGTGATACGTAAAACACCCGAAATGTCTAGATGAAATCGAGGACCGGGACACCCTCATACAATTCTTCTCCAAAATTTATTACTGGTTTTTAGGTTCTGCGCCAAATTTCAAACACTTGCCATCGTCTGGTTCGAAAATATAGATTTTGGTCCTTTTTTTGTTGAGGGGTAAGAAAATCGCCTGAAAAGTCAAGGTGAAATCGAGGAGACTCTTATAGCATTCTTCTCCTATATTTATAACTGTGTTTCGGGCTCCGATTCAGATTTCAGACACTAGCCATCTTCTTGTTCGAAAATACAGATTTCGGTTTAATTTAGTCGGGTGGTTCGAAAATTGCCTGAAATGTCCATATCAAATAGAGGACCAGGAGACTCTTATAGCATTCTTCTTCTAAATTTATAACTGTGTTTCGGGTTCCACGGTAGATTTCAAACACTATCCATCGACTTGTTTGAAAATACGGATTTCGGTCCATTTTGGTCTTGTGATACGAAAATCGCCCTAAAAGTCCTAATAAAATTGAGGACAGGGAGACCCTTATAGCATTCTTGTCCTAAATATATAATAGTGTTTCAGGTTTCGTCTCAGATTTCAAACATCAGCCATTGTCGCGTCAGAAAATACAGATATTGGTCCATTTATGTCGAGGGGTACGAAAATCGCCTGAAAGGTCTAGATGAAATCGACGACCGAGAGACCATTATAGCATTCTTCTTCTAAATTTATAAATGTGTGTCACGTTCCACGTCAGATTTCAACACTATTCATCATCCTGTTTGAAAATACTTGTATCAGTCCATTTGAGCCGGTGGAGCAAATTGCCCGAAATGTCCTGATGAATCGAGGACCAAAAGACTCTTATAGCATTTTCTCCTAAATTTATAATTGTGTTTCGGTTCCGCGTCAGATTTCAAAAACTGCATCGTCTTGTTCGAAATACGGATTTAGTCCATTTTAGTCTGGTGGTTACGAAAACGTTATAGCATTTTAGCCATCGTCTTGTTCGAAAACGTTATAGCTTTCTTCTCCCAAAATTATAACTGTGTTTTGGGTTCCTCGTCAAATTTTAAACACTAGCCCTCGTATGGTCCGAAAATACAGATTTCGGTCCTTATAGCATTCTTCTCCTAAATATATAACAGTGTTTCAGGTTCTCGTCAGATTTCAACACTAGCATCGTCTGGTCGGAAAATATAGATTTTGCGTCTATTTTTTGCGGGTGTTACGAAAATCTCCACTAAATATTCCAGAATTGAAATCGGGACCAGGGACCCTTATAGAATTCTTCTCCTAAATATATTTAACAGTTTTTTCGGGCTTCCGCCTTTCATGATTTCAAAACACTAGCCATCGTCTGGTCCAGAAATACATACTTTGGTCCTTTTTGTAGAGTGATGCGAAAATCGCCCAAAAAAGTCCAGATGAAATCGAGGGACGACATTACCCTTCTAGCATTCTTCTTTTAAATTTGTAAATTGTGATCGGGTTCTGCCCGTCAGATTTCAAACACCACTAGCCTAATGTTGGATCAAAAATACGGATTTCATTCCATTTTATTCAGGTGGGTTTAAAAATAACGATTTTCATCCATTTTATTCAAGCGAGTTTCGTACCCCTCGACAAAAATGGACCATAATCTGTATTTTCAAAGCAGACAATGGCTAGTGTTTGAAATCTGACGCTAAACCTGAAACACTGTTATATATTTAGGAGAAGAATGTTGAAAGAGTCTCTCGATCTTCAATTTCATCTGGACTTTTCGGGCGATTTTCGTACCACCCGAAAAATATCGATAGACATTTGTTTTTTCGAACCAGACGATGGTTAGTTTTTTAAATCTGACGCATAACCCGAAATATTGTTATAAATTTAGGAGAAGAATGCAATAAGGGTTTCCTGGTGCTCGATTTCATTTGGACTTTTTAGGCGATTTTCGTACAACCTTCCAAAAATGGAATGAAATATGTATTTTTGGACCAGACGATGGCATGTTTAGAAATGTGATGCGGAACCCAAAACACAGTAAGAAATTTAGGAGAAGAATGCTAAAATAGACTTCTGGTCCTCGATTTCATCTACACATTTTGGGAGATTTTCGTACTACCCGGACTAAAAGATTATATCCGTTTTCGAACAAGACGATGGATAGTTTTTGAAACATCTGATGCGGAACTCGAAACACAGTTATAACAATTTAGAAGAAGACATGCTATAAAGTCTCTAGGTCCTCGATTCATCTGATCTTTTCAGCGATTTTCGTACCACTCCGACTAAAATGGTCTTACAAATTTCGACAATTTCGACTAACGATGGCTAGTGTTTGAAAATCTGACACCGAAAACCGAAACAAAGTTATAAAATGTAGAAGTAGAGCTATAAGGGTTCTCTCGATCCTCGATTTTTCATCTGGGCTTTTTAGCTTTTGAATATCCCGTCGACACAAATTGTCAAAATCTATATTTTCGTGAAGAATAATATAAAGGTCGCGTCAATCCTCCGATTTATCTAGACTTTTTCGTCGATTTTCGTACCACACAACAAAAATGGACTGAAATCTGTATTTTCGAACAAGACGAACAAGACGATGGATAGT
>PGWS01028566.1:0-14370 GCA_002896235.1 Cicer reticulatum | reverse complement strand
ACCACCACCTACCATATTTTCCCAAGTCAATGGAACCAAAATCCAATCTCAAATTACTACAGACCATCTATCAATCGAGAAAAAAGGATAACCCATTTTGACCCAATTCCCGTCACATACAGCCAATTGTTGCCTCGCTTACTTCAAAATTCAATGGTAGTCCTGAGGCCAATGAAACCTCTAGAGCCACCATTCCCGAAATGGTATAATCCAAACGCCAAATGTGAATACCATGCCGGAGCTGTGGGGCATTCCATCGAAGATTGTCAAGCCTTAAAAACTAAATTGCAAGAATTGATTAATTCAACATGGCTTACCTTCAAGGAAGACGGTCCCAACGTAGGGAATAATCCTTTGCCAGGTCACGGAGATGCCGCTGTCAATCTCATCTGACGAAGAGATAGACTAGTACACAAAAGATGATTATGTATCGACCATAGAGCCATGGCATGGAAAAAAAGCTCTTTTCCAAGACCATTGGAAATCCTCTATAGAAAAGAGAATCCTAGCCAACTCAAAGTGGAAAAATGCAATAATTGTTCAGGCACCAACCTCTTATAAAAATACAGAGCGGTCCAAGGAGTTATGAAGTCACATCCCATTTTAAATCATCAATCATGTGATATCTTTAGGCCTCAAGGTAGCTGACATCACCATTATTCAAGGATTGACGGGATGACCCGTAAGTGGTCGAGTATACACCTCTGAACAACTTCAGAAAAAGGAATGTCATGGAGAAAAGGAAAGAGGTTGTGTATCATGCCATAAAAAGGATCAGAACTTGCAAAAACAGTGCCTGAGAAGAAGTTAACAAATTTTTTGAAGTTTATCAAGCAAGTGAGTATAAGGTGGTAGATCAACTAAATCAATACCCCTTTTCTAAGAGTATTTGTTCTTTCTTGTTATAAACTCTGAGAGCGCAATAGAAGATCACTGATGAAAGTTTTAAATGAGGCACCATGTTACTCATGATATTACTGTGGACAGTGTTTTATGGATATGTCGTGGTAATATCACCGCCAGTAGCGGGTTGCATTTTACGATGTCGAATAGCCAGCTGAGGGATGGAGACGATAATAAAGCACTACACATCTTTGTGAGGTGTCATGTGCATATTTCTTGCACGAGTGCTAGCTTGATAACAGGTTCATCGTTAAATGTCATGCCGAAATCGACCTTTCAAACTTTTGTTGATATAGCTTGTTGGAAGCCGAGTGCTATGGTGGTGAAAGCGTTTAATGGAATCCAGAAGACAAGTGTTGTGAGATTGACCTGCCGATTTAAATCGGACCCCATAACTTTGGAATAACCTCCAATGTTATGGATATTGAAGCCAGCGTACAGTTGCCTTTAAGGGGACTGTGGATTCGCACGCTGCTGGATCTTGACATTCTCTCCACCGAAAAGCTAAAGTTTATAGTGAACAATAAGCTGGTCGACTAATATCTGGTGGACCAAGGATATGATGAGTGAGTCAGTCTATCATTTACGGGTTACATTGAAGACACAGAGGAAGCCATAGAGACTTCCTTCCAAGCATTAGAAATCGCCAAGTTGTCTCATGGTGAAGGATTTCGTTAAATAGCAACCAAAACTATCTACCACATCATTTAAGTCTACAAAAATCCTGTGTTGGAAGAAGAGCTTTTGTTTAGATCGGTAAATTGATAATAAGAAATACCAGAAAAAGACGGATAAGTACGGTTTGGGATATATACCTACCAAGCTGATCAATGAACGCTGTAAAAAGAAAAACGAGAAAGCAAGTAGCTCGTTGGGGGAAACGGTGTACCAAATTCACAAATCCCTAATTGTGAATTCATCTACCTTCAAAAGTGCTGGAATAAGATATATGTTGATCAAGTGGCTGTGTAGAAAGGATTGTGTTAATGATGATACCTCAAATGGTTGTACCTTGTCTCCAAACACTCAATCTCAATAATTGTAAGATCACTGAGTTTCCGTGTTTGTTAATTCATGTCAAAGTAATTATTATTTTAACTCCTTTTGCTCTCTGCCCAAGGCTATAAGGATAACTAATAGGGCGCTGTATTTCAATTCCTACTATATTATCAATAAACGCATTTTGCAATTCTCAACTGTTTTTTTTTGTTTGGCATTTTATTCATATTTTCTTTTCTTCTTCTTCTTAAATTTGAACCATGCAGAGTCGAAAAATGAATTATGTTCACAAAATAGCAGTTGCTAGAGACACTCCTTGTATTGGTGTGAGACACCAATTAATCCACGCGATTGAGATTGTGAAGACGATTGTGAGCCTCCGCTAATAGAAGGGTTAAGTGAAACAGGAAGCTAAGATAATCCAACCTTATCAAGAACTTTTTGAGGTGATCAATTTTGGGGACGTGAACATGATAAGAAAGAAGTTAAAATGGATGTCTATAAAAGAAAGTGAACGAGAAAAGTGAGTTAAACTTTTATTTGACATTCTCCGTAGGATGTCTTTGCATGGTCATGATCAGGGATATGGCCTTGGCTAGATACTCACATAGTTGAACACAAGACTACACACTCAAGCCTGAATGTGCTCAATTAAAGCAACCAAATTGAGGAGATGAGGCCTGATCATGTCACTTAAAATTAGAGAAGAAGTCAAGAAGCAATTTATGTTGGTTTATTTTAGTTGTGGCGAAATGATCCTCAACGGTTGCTAACATCTGTTCCGGTTCCCAAGAATGATGAAAATTCAACGGATGTGTTGCACTTATAAAGGATTGTGAAATAAAGCTAGCCCAAGAGTGATGTTCCTTTGCCTCACATTGATGTCCTAGTAGATACACTGCTCAATATCTCATTCTCCTTCATTGGATGGTTTCTCAGGTATAATCAAATCAAGATGGGCTCTCGAAGATATGGAGAAACTACATTCATTACACAATGGGAGACTTTTTGTTACAAAGTGATGCCTTTTTGGATTGACAAGAATGTTGGCAACCTACCATAGAGGCAATGGATTAACTTCATGACATGATGCATAAAGAAATAGACGTTATGTGGGTACGATATGATTGCAAAATCCGGATCTAAGAAGACCATGTTGGTACTCATCAAAGTCTGTCTGTGCGACTAAGGAAGTTCAGATACTGTCGTTTTAACCCTTCTAAATGCACTTTTGGTGTAAGATCAGGCAAGTTACTTGGTTTACTGTATGGTCAAAAAGGGATAAGGTGATTTAGATAAAGTAAAAGCAAATACAAGAAATGCCCGCTCCACGCACGCAAAGAAGTTCGTCTTTTTTGGGCAGATTGAATTACATTGTCAGTTCATATCGCTCTCACCGCTACATGCAAGCCATTTTTCAATTGTTGCGCAAAGACCAAAGGTTGAATGGAATGAGAATTTGTCAAAAAAGCTTTCGAAAAGATTAAGCATATTGTCAAAACCTCCAATATTAGTGCCTCAGTTCTGGAAAACCACTTTATTATGTACTTAACAAGTACTTGACGATACAATGGGTTGTGTACTAGGCAACATGATGAATTGTGTTAAGAAGGAACATGTATTTATTATTGAGCAAAAAGTTCACCAACTGTGAAACAGATATCACTGCTTGAACGAACCTGTTCTGCATTAGCATGGCGCTCGTCGGTTGAGGAATACTGTTATGTCATACAACTATGCGTTGTTCTAAAATGACCCAATTAAATACATATTCGAGAACCTGCTTTTACTGGAAGGATTTCCCGTTGGCAGATGTTGTTTATCAGAATACGATTTGTATACGTACCAAAAAGCTATCAAAGGAAGCGCTCTAGTGCAGAGTATTTGGCCCAACAGACCTGTAGAAGATTATCAACATGCAATGTGAATTCCCCGATGAAAGGTTCATGACTTTATTTGAAGAGATTGATCATCTATAAAGAAAAAATGACTTTGGTGTTTGATGGTGTTCTAATGCATTAGGGCATGAATTGAGCCCATTTTGATTTCCCCAGAGAACCAGTTCACTCCATTACGACAAGAGGTTTTAAGGAGACTATCAATGATCTTCTTCTTAAATGTGTGGAGTCAAGCAGAAGCAGAGAGAATTATTCAAGAGGTTAACGAAGGTTTTTTTGGAACTCATGCAAAGGACACGCAATGGCAAGAAAAATCTGAAGGCTGGCTATTTTGTTGACTATGGAATCTGATTGTTTTAGTTACGTAAAGCAATTCATAAATGTAAAATATAATGCTGATAAAATACATGTACCGCCCATCTCTATGAATGTTTAACATCACCATGGCCGTTTTCAATGTGGGGGATGAATGTTATTTGACTCAATCGAGCCTAAAACTTGCTAATATCACCGGTTTATCTTGGTAGCTATAGATTATTTCACAAAATAGGTTGAAGCCGCTTCTTATGCCAATGTGACGAAAAGTGTGGTTGTCAAATTCATCAAAAAAGAATTGATTTGTCGATATGGCTTGCCAAACAAGATAATCACTGATAATGCGACTAATTTGAATAATAAAATGATAAAGGAGTTGTGTGATAGTTTCAAAATTCAGCACCATAATTCTTCGCCATATCGTCTAAAAATGAACGGGGCTGTAGAAGCACTAAATTAGAATATCAAGAAGATCATACAAAAGATGGTGGAGACATATAAGGATTGACATGAAATGCTTCCCTTTGCATTATATGGCTATAGAACCTTTGTTCGTACCTCAACAGGGGCAACTCCTTTCTAATTGGTGTATGGAATGGAAGCGGTACTTCCCATTGAAGTTGAAATTCCCTCGATCAGAGTCTTGATGGAAACAAAACTGGAAGAGGCTGAGTGGGTTCAATCACGATTTGATCAATTAAATCTCATAGAAGAAAAAATAATGATAGCCCTATTTCATGGCCAGCTATATCAAAAAAGACTTAAAAAGGCTTACGAGAAAAAAGGGTTTCTCCTCGAGAGTTTCAAGAGAGGACTAGTGCTTAAAGCAAAATATTTGCCGCCATAAACAAAAGATGCTCGTGGAATAATGACCCCAATTACGAAGCGACCATATATTGTGAAAAAGCTTTTATCTGGAGCTCTTACTCGCAGAAATGGATGGAGATACCTTCCACTTCCAGTAAATTCAGATGCAGTCAAAAAATATTATGCTTAAAAAAGATGGTTCGCTAAGTGGAACCTGAAAAGGCCGACCTAGGCAAAATTAGAGCTCCTGATGATGAAAACTCGGAAGAGCATCCATGGCAAAATTAGGATAAGCGCTCAATACTGAAAATTTTATTCTTGGAAGGCTTATTACTATGATTCCTAAATTACAAGATGATGACTAGCGTTTGTCAATGTTTCGCACCTAAAATAAAAAACATACTCATCCCCACATTGTAACCCGCTACCTCATTGTTTTGTTTCATGTAACGAATGTACATTCCCTTAATATTGTCATCAATGTTGTTACGTTAATCACTCTTTATATACCAATCCAGTTGTCATTTTTGATTTCTATTGTTTCCAAATTTTGTTTATGATAATAAATGTTGCGAATTTGAAATACTGTGAAAATATAAAAGTATTTTAAATATTTTGACACTTGAAAAAATATAACATACATGAACTCGTTTGATTCTCTAGATATATGAGTGTGTGAAAAATAATAAAGAGGTAATCATTTTAAACAATGGATTTTGCTTCGCCTCGAAAAAGCGGTCACACGAGACATACTAGAGTCGTCATGCAAAAAATGGTTGTTATCTCCATTCATTGAATCTTGGGACGGAGAAGAGCATAAGGATTGGGGAATTGAAAAAATGAACAAAAATTGATCTATAATACATGACACACATAAATCATGCATAATTTACTCATACTCACATGATCCATGCATCTTCATTGACACTTTACCCATACTCGATGCATAACACATGAATCATTTATCCTTATCGTTCGAATTGCAAGTTCTATACTTATTCTCCCTCTTTATCTACCTTCAAGATTGGACCAATTAGATCTACGCATCGGTAACCAATCCGAAGACGATCACCTTCATTTCTTATGATCTACGCATCGGTAACCAATCCGAAGAAGATCATTTTAATTCTATAGATCTATGCATCGGTAACCAATCCGAAGACGATCACCTCATTTCTTAGAATCTAACATCGGTAACCAATCCGAATACGACCATTTTAATTTCTAAGATCTATGCATCGGTAACATCGAAGACGATCACTTTCATTTCTATTAGACCTACGCATCGGGTAACCAATCCGAAGCGTCATTTTTAATTTTTTATAGATCGACGATCATAACCAATCCGAAGACGATCATTTTTTGCACATCTCAATTTTTGATCATCATTCTCACTTAAATCTCAAGGCACTTTATACTGTGTTGTTATTGGACAAAATTTAAGTCCTATATTTATTTATCTTTTACTTGATAACATGAAAACGAAATCATTATTATTCATATTTTCATATTTTCAAGGTAAAATACAAATAAATAGGGGCAGCTTATACCGTAAATTTGTACAATTTATTAAAAATAAATCTAAAAGGGAAATATATTAAAAAGGGAAATAAAAATAATGAATACAATAAATCAGGCTCATCATATTTACAAATGCCAAATCAGGTTACAATTACAATCAATTATAATCAAAATCAAATTACATTCATTCAAATAAAGCCAAATTAAATTACAAAAAAAATTAGATCAAACTATTCCAATAAAGCCAGTTGTTTCCAGTTTTGCAATGTTGATGCTGACTACCATTGTGCACAAGCCATTGATGCACAGAGCCCAGTCTTTTGCCCAGTTTTGTTTATTTGATGCTGACTGTCATGTGACTTGATGACAAGCCATGCCTCCTGATACATTTGTACCTGTTGTAGCTAAAATAAAGAAAATAAAAGATAACTTTATAAATCAGCCTTTGTACACATTATGCAGAACAAAGAGTACAAATTTTTGAGTTTAAAAAAAAAGAAACTAAAGGACAAATAAAAAGCTTAGCAAATATCAAAAAAAAAGCAAAATAATCAAAAAATTATGAAGGCATCATCGTGGTGCAGGATAAAATACAGATGATGAGCAAAGTAAATTAAACATCAAACAAGGGATTTGGGAAAGCTCAAACTCAAACAGTGGCACAGATAAGAAAACAACTAAACATATAAAAAGAACTTATAAAAACACCTTATCAAATTTCAAAAGAGAGGAGAGAGATCTGGAAAAAAAAACACTCATTGATATTAAAAAAAATCACATATAAAGAAGAGAGTTTAGTTTTTTTTTTTTCCCGAAAAGAGAAGTAAGAAAAGAGAAAAGTTTTTATGAGGAAAATGAGAGATTCGTGAAATAGAAAACAAAGACAGAGAATATACCGTCATTCTAACTTCCACGGTAATCCGCCGTCAACGCACCATCAATCGTTACACACCTGTCATCTTCTCTTCACCATATATACTAAATATGTGTCTCTCAAGTAGTCTTTGTTCTTCATCTCTTTTAATATAGTGTTCATTATTTTGTAGTTTATTTGGTGAAGCTTTGAGTTCATTGCTCAATATTATTTTCATTTGCTTTGTTGCCTTGTCTGAAATAGAGGTTATTATTTTGAAAATTTTCACATGATATATTGAAGTTGGAATTGTGTCGTGTGAAATGAATCCCGTAAAAGCAACTAGTGCATAGTCAGCTTGCATTTGCTTTTGATCATTTGTAGGGATGAATAGGCGATAGGCAGGCACGTTGTGCTTCTACGTTGCACCTTAATCCTTAAGTTTTATTTCGTTGTCTATCTTTAGATTTTTAGTGTGTTTTGCAAAAAAATCTGTGCCAAAATTAAAATAAATAAAATCTTATCTAATTAAGTAATTATAATATTATGTGTTATGAACTAATAGATTCTAAAAAAAATAGTTATTGGAATACATTAATAATTATTAAAATTTAACTAGATGTGTTATCTTTTAATTATTTTTTGAGTTATTAGGACACAAGTTACGACAGACTTGTACGGGTTCTAATCTCAACTTATAAGATTAATAAATAAATACTCATAAATAAATAATAAATTAAAGATAATTAGAGGTAACTAAGAATGACATCCTGTTAATCCATGAGTAGAGTACCAATTTACACAACTTGATAAAATTGTCAAAATTTTCTTTAAATAATAAATATAAAATTAAAATTTTTAAATTTATTTATTAGAGTAACTCTCTTTTTATCTATGAGTGTTAAAACACAAATTGTACTGACTTGGTAGTTTTGAAACTCAATTTAAAAATCGAGAATAATGAATATTTTTTAGAGAATTTAATGTAGATGTGACATCTTTTTTATTCCTATGAGTTTTGGATACAAGTTGTACAACTTGATCGTCTTAAAATCGTATTTTAAAGTATCTATTTAAATCAAACTCTTTTATTTTTCTATTTTGCCAAAATATTTTTTATCACAAAACAAATTTTCTTTAAAACACACTCAACACATCCGTTTGTTTTTAACCAAGAACTACGTAGCTTTAATTTCTCCATCGCACCGGGAGATACGTAGGAGCAAGATCACATTCTTGTCAAGCACATAAATAAAATTTTCTTTTTTTGTCCTTTATTTGTTAAGTACATATTTATTTCAAAATCATGTTTTAAATATAGTAATAATTGTCGTTCATATTTAATAATAAAGAAAATAAATATACTTAAGTTAAAATTAATTTTGCACAATTAATTATAGGTAATCGTTTTTAACGGATGTCGTAGGGTGCTAATACCTTCCCTACGCATAATCGACTCCCGAACTCAAATTTGGTTTCAAGG
Organism: Cicer reticulatum; assembly: GCA_002896235.1. NCBI lineage: Eukaryota > Viridiplantae > Streptophyta > Magnoliopsida > Fabales > Fabaceae > Cicer > Cicer reticulatum. The sequence continues at coordinate 5,591 of PGWS01028566.1, read as the reverse complement.
ACCATTTTCTTTCTATTTTAAGGGTTTCCCAATATTTTCCCTATTTTAAAATAAATTTTGGTGGCGACTCCATTGAATTCGAGAAACACTCGAAATTTTAGGCCGCGACACAATAAGGATTTTAAAGATCCAAAGGATGCTGGAAAGGTATGCAAGCTACAAAGGTCCATTTATGGATTGAAGCAAGCTTCTAGAAGCTAGAATCTTCGTTTTGATGAAGTTATAAAACAATTTGGATTCATTAAAAATGAAGATGAACCTTATGTTTATAAGAAGGTTAGTGGGAGCACAATATTGTTTTTGGTATTGTATATGGATGAAACTACTCATAGAAAATGATATATGGATAACATTACAAAATGTGAAGACGTGGCTATGGAATTGTTTCTCGATAAAAGATAGGTGAAACATCCTATATGTTAGGAATCAAATTCTATAGAGATAGATCACTGAAGCTACTTGGCCCGAGTCAAAGTACATATCTTGACAAAGTGTTTAGACGATTCAATATGCACGACTCAAAGAAAGGGCTTCTGCTTATGTCACATGTTGTATACTTGTCCAAAGGAAAATGCCCTACTTCATCAAATGAAAGGGTGCACATAAGTAAAATGTCCTGTGTCTTGGCAATAAGATCTATCATGTATGTTATGATATGTACTAGACCAGATGTCTCGTATGTATTTAGTATGACGAGCAAGTTCCAATCAAATATTGGTGAGGGTTACTGGACCGTAGTTAAGAAAACATGTATAAAATGTCTAATTATCAGCCACACCGTGGGCTGATAAAAACTTGACTTTACCACTCTTGGTTGTCTTCATCATCAGTAAGTGGCTTGATGGAAATTTAAGGTACCTCAATGACAATAAAAAAAAAAATTCGAAAAATAAGAACTTTTAAAAAAATAATGTCAGTATTTTTTGAAACAAAATTTACATTTTAAAAATTTGAGTTAATTTTGAAACATTCGAAACTTTCATCTTCTTCGAAAGTTTCAAAATATAAAATTACGTTTTGAAAATTTGGTTTTTGAAACTTTCGATAAAATTTTCGAATTTTTGAAAGTTCTGAAACTTTTATAATAGGATAATTTAGATAAGAATTTGAAATACAAAATCAGAAATTTTCAAAGTATTAGAAATTTTTCGAAATAGAAATAGGAAAAATTTTGAAATAAAATCTAAAAAACATATAACTCGGTTTTGAAACAAAATTCTGACATTTAATAATAACAATAAATCTGTATCAAAAGTTAAAAAATTACTAACTGTCGAACAGTAACTCATTTTGTTATTTAAGAAATTTTAAAATACCCTCCAAGTTTCAAAAAATCCCTCGAACATCTTTTAATTTATTACTAACATTTCAGACTCCATAAACCATTTTAACCTTGTTTTCAACTCATGTACCACATGATATGATTTAATTCGAATATCAAAACCACAACAATCTAAAGTAACTTTTGTATTTATAGAGGAGATAATTATAAAAAAAAAAAGTAAAATAACTCTTATAAAATATATTGTGGGTGAGAGATACATATGGGGAGAGTGACAAGTAAAAATTTTTTTTTAATATATAGCATACGATAGTTTAACATTTGACTATGTGATCTCTGATTCAAAATCAAGAAGTCACACTTTTTAATGGACGAAAAATTGGATCGGTTACGTTTGGGAAAATATTTTATTTTATTTTTATTGTATTAATCTATTATAAGGAGGTAGGAGTCTCTTGAAGTTAAACAAATATTTATATTTTTAAAAACAATAAAAATCTCATAAAATTATTTTCAAAAACATATCTTCATTAACTAACATTTTATCTTATCTCCATAAAAGTGACTCACATAAAGAGTCTCTTATCAAAGTAAAATGAATACAAATTTTATAAAATAAAACACAAATATCTTCAGAAAATAAATGAACTCTTATTAATTTACGTCATTTTCAAGTTCAATAATTTTATCATCTGATTGATATACAATTTCATTAGTTGAATAATCATTTCTAAAAAGTGATTATTGAGTTTTTTGTTTGTCTAACTAGTTTTCCTAAGTTCTAATTTTTTTATGCATTCGATAAAGAGAGTTTGAATGGTCAAATGATTGTTAAATGATATCACATAGAACATGAATGATTAAATAATGGTTTAATTTTTATGTAAAGAGATTTAAAATAAATAAATAAACCACTCAATATTTATAGGATATATGCAAAATCGTAGAGTATAATGTATATTTATCTTTTTTTTTAAAATAAATTTTATATATGATTAGTGCTGCAAAATTGCTTATTTGAACTCAACATCTACTTTTTGGTGTTACTCTTGTGGGACTAGGAAATAAATCAAAATACAGTAATACTAATTCTCCGCTACCAAAAAAAACTCATTTATATAAAATAAGTGTTTTCAAAATAATGACTGTCTTTTAATTATAATTAACATTAATTGTATTTTTAATTATAACCTAATATTACATGCACCTATTTCAATTTAATATTTTTAATTAATGATAATTGTGAATTCTATTTTGACAATAATATTTTAGTAAAATTGTTATCTTCCTTGCATTTTATTCATTTTTTTTTTAATTTATGTGAAATTGTCAATTGTGTCCCACATTCTAAGACAAAGGTTTATTCACTTCATTCAACAACAACTATCACCTTTACAAAAAATACAAGTTGAGTTTAAAGAAGATGACTTTTACCTATATCACAATATTCAAGTAACTTATTCTAACACCTTAGTACATGTGTTTAAGAGTTATATCAATCCTTTACGTCTACTAGAAATTTCGGTGATGAAAACAACGGTGAATCTCTTTTTAAGTTTCTAGTGAAAACCTAACAAGGTGCGAGGACTAGATTAGCCCATGTTGGATAAACCAAGATAGTTCTTGTGTGCGATTTTCTTGTCCTTATCTCTTTAATATTTAATTATTTAGCTAAATCACACTAGTATCACTTTGAGATTAAAATTTGTTCTTGAACTTCCTCAAACAAGAGTAGATTCATTATTCTAATCATATAATTCCAAGTCTTATCTTGAGAAAGGTTATTTAAAGTGCAAATTAAAAAAAAAACACAATTCAAACTCCTCTTTCTTGTGACAATTTTATTCGCTTCACAAACAAGTAGTTTTGAAACAAGGCTACAAGGAATGAAATCACTAAATCAAAATCAATTTATAGCCCACATAAAGAGAGATATGTAAGCAAAGATGGTAGCAATAAGACATAGAAAAGGAGCACAAATGGTCGATGCAAGAGACATGAGAGATGGCGAGTCGACGACTGATGAGATGGTGAAACACCATATATGCAAGGAGGTGTTGCGCATGTAGAGTCCATTGGTGCTAGATATATGAGATGGGGATGGAGATAACATAGATAAACTTTGGTGTTATAAAAAAATCGCAAGGAAAATGATGAAAAGGTCAGAACAAAACAATTTGTTTGTGATAAAATAATTGCCACGTGACTCACCTAAAAGCCAAATAAGTCTGAGTTGTACATGATAATCTAATGGTTAAGAATAAATCATCTCACTCTCAAATAAAGAATCCCCTTTTCACTAGGTGTTTTTTCAAAATAGATGAACAAATTCAATTTGTCTTCTTCGTCACAACCTTGTGAATATGAAAATTATGTTTCAAAGATTGGGTATTTTGGTTCATCATTAAATCCATGAGAGAATTGTTTTTTGGCTCAAAGTGGGCACCTAAAAGTTGGTGTGAAGTTGATGTTATTAGTCGTAGGCCATTATAGTTGCTAATTTTGACCAAAGATTCTATAGATTTGCTGAAATGAATTATCATTATCTTATTTTGATCATTAAACTAAACAATATGAACTAGAAGTTCCAAAGATAATTTATTTACAAAGTTTAGCAAATCAACTTCCAAATACATTACTAATCCAAAAGTTGTGACTAAATCAGATGTACCACTTGCTAATGCTCCAATAAAAATATATGTCCTTGCTGGACAACCCAATGCGACAAATGAGTCTCAACCATGCCTGAAGTGTGGTAGACCAGTCAATTCCAAAGATAGAAATCCTCGAACAAAGCTAAAAGGAAATATGACCTGAGTGAGATATGAAAATTCTAAAAGAGTCTTTTGACGTAATTGACATTTCAGTTCGAGAAGAGACTAACCAAGTACCTGTAATTCATGAAAATAAAGAGATCTCAATAAATTATGTCAATAATGAAATACGATGAAACTGACATGAAATTAACGTTGATATATTTTTGCATATAATATAACACTAAATTTTGTAAATGATACTGAGAATCAAAAACCAAAGTCAATCAAAGATTGTAGACAAAGTGAGAACTCACAAAAATGGAAAGATGGAAACTCACTTAACAAGAAAAAGGTTTTTGGACCTGTAGTCCAAACACCCATAGCTGTAAAACCTATTAGATACAAATGGGTTTTGGTACGAAAACAAAATGAGAATTGTGAGATACAAAAGCAAAGCTAGTTGACCAAGGTTTTTCACAAAGATCTGAGATTAATTTTGATGAGACATATTCACCTTTAGTTGATGCAGCTACTTTTTGATATTTAATTAGCCTTGTAGCAAATGATGGACGTTGTTACAACTTACTTGTATGGCTCACTTGATAGTTACATTTATATGAAGCTCCTTGAAGGATTTAATTTTCTTGATGCCAATAGTCTAGGATCTCAAGAAGACTACACCATAAAATTGAACAAGTCTCTCTATGCCAATAGTCCTATATTTTTATGAAAATATCGGAAAATGGATTTTCCATAATTGTTGTCTATGTTGATGACATAAACATTATTGGGAACTCTTGACGAGCTTCCAAAAGCCATAAATTGTTTTAAGAAAGAGTTTGAAATGAAATATTTGGGAAAGACAAAGTTGTTTGAAAATACAAATTGATCATTTGAATAATGGAATTTTTATGCATCAAGAAACATACATAGAAAAAGTGTTAAACGTTTCTTTATTGAAAAATCTCATATGTTGTCTACAATGGTTGTTAGATGGAGAAAGACCCTTTCAGATCCCATGGAGAGAAGTACCATATCTTAGTGTGATTGGAGCGCTGATGTATATCGCTAATTATACATGTACTGATATATCTCAATCTATTATCAAGATATAGTTCTTCCCCTACACGAAGACATTGAAACATAATTAAATATATATTTCATTAACTTAGAGGTATAATGAATATGAGTTTATTCTATTCGAAAGTGCCCAAACTAGAATTAGTTGGTTACGTTGGTTATTTGTCAGATCATCACAATGGTAGATCACAGACAGGCTACTTGTTTACAAGTTGAGGTACAACCATATCATGGAGATCCGTGTAACAAACTATAACAACAACCTCATCAAATCATAAATAACTTTTAGCTCTACATGAGACAAGTCGATAATGTGTTTGGTTAAGGTCTTTGATTCAACACATACAAGGAAATTGTGGTTTATATACAAGAAAAATGGACGAAACTATTGTAACATTCTGTTTTTTTCGAGACATTAACTAACGAAATTCTAAACGTAAAGATACATCTTCATTTTTTATTTTATTATATAT
>PGWS01028565.1:0-18679 GCA_002896235.1 Cicer reticulatum | reverse complement strand
GAAAAATTAGAGGGCTAATATGGTGACAGTTGAATTTTTTAAGGACTAATTTGGTGATAAATATCTTTGGAGGTTAATGAGGTGACACCCTAATATTTGGAGAATGAATAGAGAGCTTGTTCTTAGATCAATCCATCCACAAATAACTAAAGCAGACTATCTGCAATGGTAACAGAAAGAAGCACATACATTGAACGAAGCCGCTGCAACTCTGACACACGTTGATGATGAGATTTTTCTAAATCTGTTCAACCACAAAAAAAAAAGGTCAAGTTAACATAATGCAAGTTCATATGGGATGTGTGCCTGTATATAAGAATTTATTTGCATAAGCCACACCGTGGTGGCATAACTTGTATTTTATCAGAGTGAAAATTGAAGATAGATTTGTTATGAGCCTCAGTTTTGTGCAAACTCCAGACACTTTAGGAGCATCTTTAGTTCAAATGCAGCTTTATGATGTGTAGGATATAGAATGCCTGAATTATTAAGAAATCCTTGCCCATGCCATTTCATTACAGCTACAAATAAGTAACTTAAAAACAAAGGAATTCCCATGTTAACTATTTTTTGCATCAGTACAAAAATAATGATCACATATAAGATAACATTATTATATCAATTAAATCAATAAGAATAAAGTATATATCTCAAGTTCATTGCCAGTAAGGAGGCTGAAAGATCCAAATAAGATTTGCAACTCATGATAGATTAAGATAATACTAGTTATTGAGGATGATCAAAAGTAATAGTGAATTGTAAGAACTGATATGTATACCTCTAACATAATTACTTGAGGTATCATCAAGATTCACCCAAGAGCATTTAGATTTCCCCTCCTCAGCAACAAGTCGAAATGGACCCTGATATAGAAATTAAGAATAAAAATCATAAAAGGACATCAAGACCTAAACATATAGTTCATTGATAAACAAAAATTAAAATATCATTTTTTTTTATTCTACTAATTAGAATGGGTATGGGTGACACCCAGATAGATAAGTTAGCAACAATAACCTTATCCCAAGCAAGGTCAGCTACATGGAATAATTGATACCAAAACAAGGAAAAGTATGAAACATGCTTTTCAAGATTTAATTTATCATCAAGCCAAACAAAGACAAAGGACTAATGTGAAAAGTTCATCACATGATCACAGTCATGCTTTGTATATTTTAAAAATATTACATATAATACCAATATATGTGGCATGATAGACCTGCAGAGAAAAGGAACATTATAGAGTAAAGAGGAAAGCTTACAGGTATTTGTAAAGTAGAGTGTATCAATTTGCAACAAGAAACCTAATGTTCTTTCTTTCAGAAGAAATGCTCAGGACTAGGAGTATGTTACTTAGATTGAACTTAAGATGTATATCCTAAGTGATACTCAAATCTATGCATCGGGACTTACAGTAACTAACCTAATATTTCTTTAGCAAGTCCATTGAGGTCAAGAAACAAAATATATGTGATAGGAATAATGAAGATGTAAATAGGAATAAACCTTTATTGGTTTATTACAGGAAAAACAATAGAAAATAATGATGTTTTTGTTTTATAGTTAGGTTGTTAGTAGTTACTGTTTTATAGTTAGGCGGTTAGTGTTAGTTGGATCCTATCCCTTGTATAATCAGCCTATAAATAAAAGCTCCCACCCATTTGAAAGGATCTTTGAACAAAATTAGCAATTGAGTGGTTTATATCATTGTAGGAGCGTATTCGCTCTTGTGTATCTTTTTCTTTCAATCAATAATAATCAGGGACGAATAATTCTCTTTCGCTATTGAGTTCTATTAAGGAACCTAACAATTGGTCCGACCTGCCGGATCATCAACAACCATGGGAAGCACCATGGAATCACGTATGACAGCAATGGAAAAGTGGACCAGGGAGCATGAAACAGTCTTTCTTGGAATGCGAACAGATATGGAACAATTGAAGGACGGCATGGCAGAATTGAGAAGTGCAATGCAAGAATTGATCATAGCAGCAAAAAGAAAGACCCAAGAACCGTCTGAGAGCTCAGAATCCGAGAAGAGTGTGAAGAATTCCGAGCAAGAATCAGAAGAGGAAGAAAATCCAGCCTCACGTTGGTGGTTAAAGAAAGTGGAATTACCCACTTTTGAAGGAATCGATCCCTTTGGTTGGTTAAACAGAGCTGGAAAGTTCTTTACTGTTGAAGTTGGGGGATTTTAGAGAAAAGGAGAAAAGAAAATAATAAGGATTTGAATATTATTGATAATAGCTTAATGCTAACTTTATTACAAAAGACTCAATACTAATCTCTATTTATAGAGAAACATAGACCTAATCCTAAATAAGGAATAAATCATAATAATAATAAGAGATATTCTAAGATATCTCTATAGTATAAATTGATCATAATAATAATTAAGATATTCTAATATAATATAAAGAATATTAAAAAATTTCTAATATTCTGACTCCCCCCTCAAGCTAAAGCTTTACTAATGTTTTAGCTTGTTACAAAGAAATAAATGTTTTTGCTCTGCAAAATAAAAAAAGGATGAAAAAGCAACTCAGGGATGCAGTGAAGTCCGGAGAAATGCTAATAAATATAAGCCTAGCCAGATAAGCCGATATGATCCATCAGCCTGAGAGAAAATTCATAGGCAAAGCAATTGAACAAAGCAAGGTCCGTCTTTCTAAAAACTGCATTTGGAAGCTTCAAACCATAATATCGGAAACATCAATATTTAAACTTGAACTATGCTTCAAGGAGAGAGCAGCATGCTTCAGGGTGAGGAAAAGGCAGGGCCAATACATCTGAGACAGACGGGCAGTGCATCTGGGACAAATTGTCAAAATAAAGTGAGTCATGAAAATTATAAAATCGTCAGAATAAACCATCACGAAGAAGAAATCACACTAATATGATTCATCTGTGGAAAGGGGACACCACTGGAATGACGTCAGGTGGGAATAGAAGCCACTGTTATAATCTATTAGTAAGAACTAAATTGCATGACAAACACCAAAGAGGAAGCAACACAACTTTAAAGAAGACGAAGCCATGATCGATCAACGAAGAGAGAAAATCCATTCCAAAACAAGAGAGACAATGGTTGTTTCGGAAAACTTGCTGGAAACTTTTTCAGCAGCAACAAATGGAAGGAAGCAGTAGATCAGCGGATCTTGAAAGGTAGTAGGTATACCGTAGCCGGAAACTAGAATTACGAGGGCATATTTGAAACTATGAGGTTGAGGTGCGGATTGACCGACCAAGTAGCAACTAAGAGACGTCAAACGCAGCATCACATGTTGTGGAGACTACGGCGCGTGAGATCTACTGCATGAGAGATTAGCAGCGCGTGAAAGCGTATGTGACAACTTTTTGGTGACGCGCTTTCGGGCATGACCATGATCTGGAGATGATGACATTGTTCGCAGAAATAGTGGCAGTCGGGGCATTAGCAAACGGAACGGAAAACGAGTGAAACCGGTGTCGGAATGGAACACGATAATGGTATTTGAAAAAGGAATGTCACATGAAAAAAGAGAACCTATAATTATATTCCCTAACTGTTGGGAACTCGGCAACGGAATAGGGACCAGGATCTTCAAGAGGATCAAAATAGGCTCTGATACCATGTGAATTGTGGATTTTAGAGAAAAGGAGAAGAGAAATAATAAGGATTTGAATATTATGATAATAGGCTTAATGCTAACTTTCTTGCATAAAGACTCAATACTAATCTCTATTTATAGAGAACATAGACCTATCCTAAATAAGGAAATAAATCATAATAATAATAATAAGAGATATCTAAGATAATCCCTATGATTATAAATGATCATAATCAAATAATTTAAGATACTCTAATATAATATAAAAGATATTATAAAATATTTTCTAATATTCTAACAATTTACGATCAGAAAATAAAAACCGAAGAAAGATTAAATCTTGCACATATTAGCATGGAGGGTGACGCATTGCTTGGTTCCAGTTCTGTTAGCAAAACAAGAACGCGACTCTGGGAAGGGTTCTCCGAGGCACTTTTACATCGTGGAAGGTAGCATCGCAGGTCTGTCTTCGAACATCTTGCAGGTTTGAAACAACGTGGAAGTGTGGATGAATTCATTCGCTTGAGTTCGAGTTACCACAAGGCGCGAGCGAAATCGGTTCCCAAAGAACAACGCTAGGTTATTCATGAATGGGTTTTGCGCCAAGAGCTTTCGTGGCCTTGTTCGACCCCATGACCCCAGAAACTCTAGTTCGAGTGATGAGGTGGCAAGCAGACATGGAAAGTCGCACAGGAATTGCGCCCATGAGTACGATTGGAAGCAGCAAGAAAATTGGGTCGCGCACAAGGAAACCGGTCGATGTTGGTTCGGGCCACCGGTGGTTGGAAAAATGTTGCACCCACAGAATTTGGTAGGAATGGTTATGGGCGCATCCACGCAGTGGCTCAAACCAGGTTGGAGGTACCATGCAGAGTCAAAAAAGAGGCCGTTAAACACCTTCCTTATCCAGAATTAATTTGAAGAAGACCCTTAGGAACGAAAGTGTTTTCACTGCAATCAATCATTTGGGCCTGGTCATCGCTGCATCAGACGTAGTTTGCGTGTAATCTGCTAACAGAAAATGAGGAGATCAGAAGAGGGGAGTTGGTCCATGTTGAGATGGAGGAGGATTCTGAAGAAGAGGCAGGAATTAAGGGAGGGACCCAGAATGCCAAAGTTATGGACATGTCTAGATGTTCTGCAGGGGGTATGACACAACCACACACTATGAAGTTGCAGGGTTTTGCTTCAATGGACGGCGGTGCTGATATTGATAGAGCAACGGGGCAAGTCATAACTTCATATCAACTAAATTGTGAAAGTTGGGATTGTCCGTCGAACCGACAGTCGCATACACTGTCAGATTTGGGGGATGGACAAGGAAAGGATACCCAAAGGGAATGGTGCATAAGGAATTCAGATTCAGATGGCAGCTACACGACTAGTGAATACTTCTTTTTGTTTGAATTAGGAGAGGAGTGGATTTAAGATTGGGTGTGGCTTGGTTGGCAACCTTGGGGGAGGTCAAGGTAAATTGGAGAACCCTCACTATGAAGTTTATGGCACAAGGAGCTGTGGTAGAAATTAAGGGTGATCCTACGTTATCTAAGGCGCTGGTTTCACCTCAAGCCCTCATGAAAATGACCAAAATTGAAGCAGTTTCATTATTATGGGGTTTGGAAACAAAAGAGACAGGTCCGGAGGTTAAAGTGCAACTTCCAGAATCACAGAGGAAGGAATTACAACAGATTCTGGATGAGTTTCAGGGTGTATATGCTGAACCTACAGGGCTGCCTCCGAACCGTGACGCAGATCATAAAATACCAATCCGAACGGGTGTTGATCCAGTTAATGTTAGGCCTTACCGGTACCCTCATTTACAGAAGAACGAGATCGAAAAACAGGTTGGTGATATGCTTAAGTCGGGAATAATTAGACCAACTAACAGTCCTTACTCAAGCCCAGTTATCTTGGTTAAAAAGAAATACGGCAGTTGGAGATTTTGTGTAGATTATCGCGCTTTAAACAAGTCTATTGTGCCGGATAAGTTTCCCATTCCGGTTATCGAAGAGCTGTTGGATGAGTTGAATGGGCAGAGGTATTTTCAAAAATAGATTTGAGGTCGGGATATCACCAAATAAGAAATGCATGATGCAGATGTCCACAAAACAGCCTTCCGAACCCACCAAGGTCCACTATGAATTTAGTGACTGCTGTTTTGTTTAAACCCAACTGCCCAAACCAACCCTTTTCAATGCCCCATGAACGATACTTTCCAGCCCATATCTCTTCGAAAGTTTGTATTAGTTTTCTTTGACGACATTCTCATTTACATAAATCCTGGAAAGACAATTTGAGCCACCTGAAGTGCATATTAATACATTCTGCAGGCAACAACAATTCTATGCCAATAGGTTAAAGAAGTGTGAATTTAGGCAGACCACAGTAGGATACTTGAGGCAATTCCTCATTTCTGAAATTGAGTGTCTATGGATCAAAAAGGTGGATACGCAGTTGTAGATTGCCTATCCCTAAGAAAAAAAACAATCAAAGCTTTGCGGGGGTTTTTTGGGATTGACTGGGTTATTAGATCGGAGATTCATATGCAACTATGGGAAGATAGCGCGTCCTTTGACTGATTTGGTAAAAAAAGGGAATTCCCAGTGGAATTCAGACAAGTACGGCAGCCTTCACGAAACTTAAAGAGGCGGTCACAAACAGCTCCGGTGTGGCATGCCAGATTTTGATCAAGCTTTCAGCATTGAGTGCGATGCGTTGGGGCGAGGGATTGGCGTTGTGCTTACTCAAAACAAGAGGCCAATTGCTTTCTTCAGCAAAGCACTGACAGATCCTCCTTAACAAATCTGTCTATGAAAAGGAGTTGATGCATTGGTCTTATCGATTCACCATTGGAGGCCATACCTGATTGGGAGGAAGTTTATAGTCTACTCAGATCAGAAAAGTCTACGACACCTCCTTGAACAAAGAATCACCACAGCAAAATCACAAAAGTTGGTTAGTCAAATTATTGGGTTATGAGTTTGATATTATCTACAACAAAGGGAAGCACCAATAGAGTTGCCATATGCCTTGTCAAGAAAACCTAAAGAGTTAGAATTAAAAGTGGTGACTAGACCCCTTTGGGCAGGATATAAACCTCATAGATGAACCGAGGTTAAGCAGGATCCTGTGCTAAATAAAAATATGTGAAGACTTGAAGGAGAAGCCAGAGTCACATGGCAACTATACTTTTGAAAATGGAAGGTTGTATTACAAGGGGAGATTGGTTCTACCACCAAATCTAGTTGGATACCCAAGTGCTGCATGACTTCATACCTTCCGATAGGAGGTCATTCCGGGGTCCTTTCGGACGTACAGACGATAGCTCAATCGTTATTTTGATTGGCAATGAAAACAACAGTCAAACTACGTTTCTGCATGCCACATTTGCCTAACGAAGTAAGTATTAACATCATCTCCGAGGGGCTGCTCCCAACCATATTCGATTCGAAGCAATTTGGGAATGACATTAGTATGGACTTCAGTGTGAGTTTGCCTAAGCAAGGGATTTGACGCGCTGTTAGGTGGTGATTCGACTCAACAATATGGTCATTTTATTCCATCAAGCCCCTTACTCGGCTCGCTCCATTGCTGAATATTCGTGAAGGATGAGTTGGTGAGGCTGTTCCTGGTATACCAGCTTCTATATGTGTTAAGCGATTCACTTAGCTGAGATGCCTACCTTCTTGAGATGCAATATGTAGAGTGACCGCTCTTCAGGGTTGCAAGGAACTTCGTGCTGGAAAGTAATGTGTTAACCATCTTATTCATCCTGATATCATGGACGGAGCAAACGGAGGAGTACTTAACTCGTGAACCTTTTGGAACACATACTGTCGTTGCGTATATTTAAGTTCGGAACAACCAAATGAAATATCGCGGCAGACATGGTACCAGATGAGGACAGAATATTGTATAGATACTAGTTTCAAGGGCTCTAGCCAAGATTAGCTCGCTTTTTGGAACAGTTTACGTCAGTACACCACCATCGCTAGCACGATTTGTGACCAGGGGAAACTATAGTGGAAGCAGTGGCACAAGACCTATGACCAGAGATGAAGCGTTTGAGACAACTGAAATATCATTTTCGGAAAGAGCAACAACAGCTCGATATGATCATATTTGCAGAACCCTCAATCCGTTGACCCGGAACCCAACCAAGATTAGAAAGAAGGAGAATTGGGCTTACTTAAAAAGTCAGATAACCTCACAGGCAGGTTACTATGCCAACACGACTTCACCAGGGTAATTAGTCTAATAGCGTAAGTAGTTTATGGTCCTTATTTGGTGTTAAAACAAATTGGGACAACAGCCTTTAACTCCAACTTCCAACAGAGGCTCGCATTCAGACTTCCGGTTTTCCACGCTCGCAAGTTAAAGTTGATTCGTTGCTGGGAAAAACATCGAGGTGGATATACAGCCACTACCTACAATTTAATACTGTCTATGGGCAAGACCAACTGCATATAATGCGCCTCACAGAGTTAGTAGAAGCGCTGGCAGAAGAACCATACAACAACAGGGAGAACAAGTGCATAATTCAATGGCAGCAAAGCCTGCAGAGGTAGGCCACCTGGCGAAGATGTTTTACTATAACAATCCAAAATCAATTTCCGGAATTCAACCTTGAGGACAAGGTTGAGCTTGAAAAGGAAGGTATTGATAGGAATAATGAAGATGTAAATAGGAATAAACCTTTATTGGTTTATTACAGGAAAAACAATAGAAAATAATGATGTTTTTGTTTTATGGTTAGGTTGTTAGTAGTTCCTGTTTTATAGTTAGGTGGTTAGTGTTAGTTGGATCATATCCCTTGTATAATCAGCCTATAAATAAAGGCTCCCACCCATTTGAAAGGATCTTTGAACAAAATTAGCAATTGAGTGGTTTATATCATTGTAGGAGCGTATTCGCTCTTGTGTATCTTTTTCTTTCAATCAATAAAAATCAGGGACGAATAATTCCCTTTCGCTATTGAGTTCTATTAAGGAACCTAACAATATGTCTTCTATCCATATTTCCTTTTCTTCCCTATGCCCTTTCTCATTCTAGGTTGTTTTAGTAGTAGGCAGGCAGAAACAGCAAGAAAAAATATAATCCAAAGCTTTGAAACATGTTTCGCATTAAAAATTTCATGGTCAGAGTTCCATATTTAAATTTAAAAAATATTGGATAAGGGAAACAGTAACAACATCCAGGTAGTAGATATTAGCAATAAAACCATCTTTTAGCGTGAACTTTTCATTAGTATTTCAACAAAAAAATAGACAATTTTCAACAAAGCAACATTTTAAGTATGGACCCAGACCAATTGAAATAGTGTAAGATTTAAGCACAAATGAATCAATAATTAGAGCCTTAGAAGGGGAAACAAGCCCATTAAAGTTATTAAATGGTTTGAGCATATCAACTTTTATGGTCTTTGTTTGTGCATTCAAGTTATTAATCCTCCTAAGGAAAACTGTGAAAAGAAAATAAAGAAGAAAGTGTTTTATCCACGTACTGTGTCTAGTTGCTTAGCAAACCACTGATTTAGCTCTTTTAAACAAGATGAGTCTCCAAGCAAAAATTGGCTGAAGTCTGAGTATGCCAAATATATTCCATCTTCCTGCCATTTCAAAGAAGCAAAACTCCAGTCAGATGAAGATGGAAACAGCCAGAAATCAATGGAAAAAATTTTAAAAATAAATAAAATAAACAGAAGAACAAAATAGAGGAGGAAACACTAAGTTCTAGTTGACATGCAGCAGCAACTGCAAGTTAAAATTTATAAAAATTACAATCAGATAATGATCGCATACATCCAGTTCATGAACCAGAAAATTTTCTCAGATGCACAGTGCATATGTTCATCATCTTATTCAACAAGACTATGAGATCGATACTGCTCATACCTTACTTAAGCACGGCAACAAGAATGGTTTGGAATCATAAAAGAGAAACAACAACAATCAAGTCTTATCTCATAAGTAGGGTCGGTAATGAATCAAACCGACAGCACAATGTTCTATCATATAGCATATCTATTTTCAGCTCATTAATCTCTAAGTGCTTTCCTAATAGTTTCTTCTTATAGGTTTTCTAGTCTTCCTCTGGCTTTAGCGATTTGACTACTCTCCGTTTGATCTACTCTTCTTTCTACAGATCTCCTCTCTACATGTCCAAACCACCTAAGCCGAATTACTACCATCTTTTCTACATTACCCCAACTCTCTCTAATGTTGTCATTCCTAATTCTATCCCGCTTAGTCTTTCCACACATCCAACGCAAAATTTGCATCTCTGCTACACTTATTTTATCCTCATGTTGGTTTTTTACCGCACAACACTTCATCCCATACAATTTCATCGGTCTTACAACTGTGACTTCAGTTTGAGCAGTACTTTTTTATCACATAAAACACGCGAGGCACTCCTCCATTTCAACGACCTGGCTAGGATTCTAAAATATTTCTATTGGCAGCCAATACACCCACTATTTTATACCGAAAGGAGTCCTTAAAATCTTCATTGATTTCAAATGCTAGACTCATAGACTACTTCTGTTTTCTTTAACATTCTCTGGGACTACAAGATGTACGTGTGTATGTATGTAGTTCAATATCTATATCTATTTTGACTTTTGAGTCCAAAGGTTATAACTTTTCAGTTTACTATACCAGAATACAACAGCCACAACAATAACAATTAAGTCTTATTCCACTAATTGGGATCAAATTATCAATTACATGTATCAAGCAATACCGCTATACTCTATTATAAAACAAAATTTCAGCAAGATGGAATTTCAGCAGAACTTATTTTGAAGCTCTTCCGTTTACAAGTTAAACAACCAAAGCTGAAATTGAACAAAGCAAATTATTATTTGATTTCTCGTTGCCTAACATGGTTTTACAATCAAGCTTCCAATAAGATCTAGACAATAAATTTCAGGTTGTCACTTGACGATAAAAAATATACACTTTACATAAAGAAAATGAACTTTCTAAAAATATATACACTTTACATAAAGAAAACGAACTTTCTAAATATAGTAGAACAAGAAAGAAACAACAGATAAGAGTTAGAAAAAGGAAAATTACCATCTCCTGAATGGTAATGAGCCAACTCCTCTGATGTGGAAGCAATTCTTCCAAGAACTGCATTCATCTAATCAACAAAAGGAATTTAATAAAAACAAACCACCATGAGACAATACTTCAACCAAACTGAAACGCAGACTACACAATCCACAGTACAAAAGATGAACTAAAAATCATTGGTGCTTAGTTAAAGAGTCAATGACATTAGCTAGATAACTTCTAGGCATAGCAGAAGAACAAATAAAGAGGTAATAACGTCTTAGTAACCATTTTGGAAATTTAATAGAAACTAGAAAGACGGCATTAAGCACAGAGATTGGTTTTACAACTCTAAAAATAACAATAACCAGGTCATTTTGTTACTCAAGTCAGAAATTGATTCACAATGAAATATAAATATTGTTGGATTGATTGCTTTGCTACAAAATGTACCTTTTCTATATTTTTTGTTGTTGATTAGACCATTTCTATATTGAAAAACTCAATCATACAACATTATGAATGCAAATTAAGCAATAAAATCAATATTTACCATAGTAAACACAATAATAATTCCCACAGCAAGAAAACATGATAAAAATACATTCATCATTCATAACATGTAAACTATTAAAAACATTGGAGAAGCACCTCTAGATTTCTTCCAGAAAGCTATTCATCATAGTTTGTGAGGTGTCCGTTGACAACAGAAGTCGCACCACACGCGCTCGCCTCCCTTGTGTCAAGCGTCGAAAGCCTGAAACTAGAAAGCATATCGAATTGAGATTTGAAGATTGCTTAGCTGTCTTTGCAAAGTCAGCAGCTTCAGTTTTATATGCCAAAGTTTGCCTCCCTAAAGACAACATCTTTAAATTTGATTCCCTCTTACTAATATGAACAATACTAATAAAAGGTTAATATGATGATATAGAGTAATTACTCCCTCTATTTCATTTTTACTGTCAACTTTTAGAAAATGAAAAAAATTGATAAAGACAAGATGGCATGCAAAGCTTCATTTGACTAAAAGATAGAGTGATCACAACTAAGTTGGCACCCCAAAAGGCAAACAATGGATTTTGCAACACAACACAATTTTATTAACTGTAAATAAATTAAATAATAATAAACAAAGAAAAGAATACAGAGACCTGTGAGGGGAAAAACCAAAACTCATGGAGAACTCAAACCTGCCTGAATCTATAATTAGGAGTAAACAGTCCTATTATGAGAGAAATAACTACTTACTAATAAAAAGCAATGCATAGCATCCTACCAATAATGACCATGATGAGAATGGCAAAAGAAGGCAACTTATCAGCGCACGCATTAATCTGCCCATAGATGGAGTAAGTTGTTAATTGTGGATGGCAGAAATAAATGCGTTTTTTTAATCAAATTTAAATCTATGCTACACAAGTGCTTATAACACCCACTATAGTCGTTATTGAACCATTTATACTAAAATATGGTATCATGGAACAGTAGCAAAGCTGCTGCTATACCCGCTATATGACAACACTAGAATGGTGACACTAGGAACACATTACAAGTTGAGAAAATACAATCGTCCACCTATTCCTCATATTTCAAGGAACTACAACTCAAGTTGGAGAAGAAGCGCATGAATCCATCACATTCACAGCCAAAGCCAATGCCAAAACCTTGGTTTATCAACAAAAACACTAAGTGTGCATTTTTTTTGTCAAAGCAACATTAATTTTCTTTTCCAATTTCACCCTCAAACAAACAACATGCACATCATTCCAAGTCATTACCACTTCCCAATATAATACTTCAATAGCTAATACCTATAAACTACTAAAAATCACTTTATCGTTTGTCTTAATCTATGAAAAGTATATAAACTAAAATGAATTTAATGGACTGTAACTAACTAACTAACTATTACTTGATATATCTCAACATGAGAGGCTCGTGAGGTCCGAAAATGTGCTTCCTGATTATCAGTAGTATCAGAGAAAGCAGATATGCTGTCGAAAGCAAAAATCCAAATCTTCACCTTCTCCAATAATTTCCCTTGGTGCTTGATTGTTCATACCTGAAAAAAAAAAAAAAAAAAAAAACTCAACAGTTAGTTAATCATATAATGAAGTTAACGAGAGAGAGAGAGAGAGAGAGAGAGAGTAACTAACTGAGAGAGTTCGGAAGAGAGAGGATATTGGAGGGACGAAGAGTGGAGCAGATCCAGTGGAGGATAAGGACGAGTTGTCTTCGTATGAAAGGCCACTCGAAGCTATCAGGGTCCAACTGAATCCGATCCTGAACTTGATATTGTGTCCTTCGTAACCCAATTCGACGAGCAAATGTGCACAGTCGACCGACCGCCATTTTATTTTTATTGAACTCTTGTTCTGTTCACGTGGTGTCGATTGATGGAAATTGGAAAACGGTCTCTCTGTTCCTGTTCTGAACTTCCGATCTCTCGAGGTCTCACTCGCGGGCGGCCTACCCTCCTGCGGCTCGCTTTTTTTTTTTTAATTTAAATTTAGACATTACCAAGAGCTTTGTAACATTTAAATTCCAACGACCACAATTTTAATTCTTCAAAATTTACTATTGAATTTTGAAATTTTTAGTTTTTAATTCGATATAAAATTTAAGTTTGTCATTAAATCTTTAAAATAACTTATGATTAATTGATATATTAAGGTTTTTGGTGAATAGGATCATAATGATACTTTTGACACTAAAATGGTGATCATTAAATTTTTTATGAGAAAAAAAAAAAGGTGTAATAGTGACAACCAGTTATACATTGACAAATAATAAAATTTATTTATGTTGGTATCTCATCTCACAATTGTAGCGGAAATAATAAAATAATTACATAATCAATAATTTGTAGTTGTTGTGAGTATAAATGATTGCATCATTAAACTCATTTTTTTTATGTAAATTCTTTATTTTTTTATCATCTCAATTTTATTTTTCAAAATAAAAAATCTTTATTTTATAAATATTTTCTTTCATTTTTTTATTTAAAAATACTTAGGGTCAAGCCATATCAACATTTTTTGGAAATTTTTATTATTTAAAAACAAAATCAAGAAACTAGAACAATTTTAATCATCTTGATCATTAATCCAAAACAAAAAAGATCAAACCAAAACAAACCAAAAACATTCAATTTAAGGATAACCCTAATTTTACAAAATTCAAAAAGCAAAAATATCCAAATTCAGACTTCTAAGTTAATGCAAGAATGTTCCATTATTTATTAATTGGTCCTTTCCTTCATTCTCCTTTATTTCATAAATAAAGTTCCGATAAAGAAGAAAAATAAGAAAGAAATCTCAAAATGAAATATGTTAGAAGAAAAAATAGGAAGAAGAAATATCAATGAAAATTAGGTTATATTGATAAATGTAACGTTGGATACGATATATTTTTTTATGTTAATAAATTTACCGTCTATGATACAAAGTTATTTAAAAATTTAGCTCCAAATTTGGTGTTGACTTTGTCAAAAATTAAGAGATGTTTGACTTTTACAAAAGAGATAAAGTTAAAGAGCAAAATTGCTATTTTAAAATAAGTGTCAAAATCCACTTGATAGAAATTTCGGGGTCTCAAGCGCATTTTAAACATTTAACTATTTAATGATTTGGTAAACACATTGAAATAAATTCTAACATGGATCATCATTCCACAATGGACCAATATTTAAAAAGTTTAAAACTTTAACTCTACAACAGACGTCTCTTAGAAGTAGACATTAATGGTCGTCTTCATTTCATAACTTAAACTATATCGGTTCGATAAAATAAAGAAAAAAAAATATATGTATGTGTCTATTAAATCAAAATCAATCAGGTCACCGTGTTTATTCATAAAGCAAGAAGGGTCATGAACCATAACTTTTAAAGAATATATCGTTAACTAATCTTAGAAATTTCAATAATTTGAAAGTATTGGTCCACGGCGACTACTAATTAAGGTAGTCCACAAAAGATCCATCCATATTTAAATGAAAAAATAGAATATGCATTTTATTGTGCAAACTAGTTTATTACAATGGCATGAATTTTTTTTATATCCCAAATTTGAATTGAGGATGTGCATGTTAAAAATGGTGGTTTATCATTGGACGATTGATAGCGTTTCAGCAAGTGTACTGAATCGTTGCAAGTAATATAAAACGGTAGTACCGAGTGTCGAACTCAATGATTGCGTTTTACTATTTGAATTTTATTCAATTACTAAATTAAAAAAAAAGTTCTCAAGTTGATTGAATAATATTTAATATTAACAACAGTAACAAATGATTTTTTATAATGAGAAAAAATGTCAGAGATGAGTTCACTCGAACGAACTTTGTGTACTAATTTGATCATAGTTACTGAATCCTTTATATTATTACCGAATTCTCTTTATTATTCTTGTTCCTATGGTCTTAGTGACAAAACCTTAAGTTCCAAAGTAACCTTTAATTCCTTAGTGGATTAAGATTAGAATTAAGTCTTACCGTACATGAATTCTCTCTGTTTAAACTATTGTCTTTTGCAAAACTAATTTAATTGGTTTCATTGACCTGCATTTATCCCTAAGACTACAAATTCAATAATTTCTCATCTCAAGCATTTGTAAAGTCCACTCTCGTTCAAAATATGAATCATATAACATTTTAATGCTGATCAAACAATATAAAACCATTAAGCACATAGATGAGAAAAATAATTCATAAACTCATTCATATAATATAGAAGAAAATCAAATTAGAAAAATAAGGGTTTCATCTATTACACTCATCCCTAACAAATAGGGTTTAGTTACTCATGATAGAGATGGAAATATAGAGATTAGAGAAGAATACAAAAATATCATGAATGATTCTTGATAAAACTGCATCAATGTGTTAGAAACGGCCGTTATTTGAGTTTCTATGCTAGGGATCTGGAACAAATGTTGATAAAGATGCTTCAGGAATTCTATCGACATATTCAAAATCGAGGTATGATTTGGTCTTATTATATCTAACGGCCAGCCGGCCAAATATCATGTTTAGTGTTTGTCTATGTGCAAGATTTCAGGCAGATCCAAAAGAATCACATCAGTAGCTGTTAAAAGAATTATGAAGTATCTGAAAGAACAACCAAATGTAGGCCTGATGGTATCCCAAGGGTAGCATATGTAGTCTAGTTGGATACTCTATTCGGATATGCGGGATGCAAAACAGACCGTATTAAAAGCACAGCGGCACGTGGTCATGTCTTAGGAAATGCACTGGTTTCATGGTCTTGTAAAAAAGTAAGCTTGTGTTTGCACTTTATATGCTGAAGCTGAATACATATGCAGCAGGAAGCTGTTTGTGCCCAATTCTCGTGGCTCAAACAGCAATTGCATGATTATGGAGTTGATCTCGGATGCATTTCCCTTAAGATGTGATAACACAAGCGCAATAAACATCTCAAAGAATCCAATCATGCACTCCCAGAACTTAACACATCGATATCGACATCATTTTCTCGGGATCATGTATTAAATGGTAATGGTTGAGGTAACATTGTTTGATACACACAATCAATTGGGCCCGATATATACAAAACCGTTACCCTAAAGACTCATTTTATTAAAATCCGAAGAGAACTTGGTATTTTTGAGTGAAAATGATCTTTAACCATGCATGATATACATAGTTTGCCATATCTATATGTCTTGTGATTATTGCTTGTTGATTATATGAATTTGTGTAATTACATGATGCATTTTCATAAAAAACTGAGTTTTTAAGCAAAATTGTGTTTATGTATCGAATACAAAGATCTGTATCGAATACAACTTCCTAGATTTCCTGTATTCGAATACAAAGGATTGTGTAGATCGAATACACGTTCCCAGAAAAATGTGTATTCGATACAAGAAGGTGTAGTCGAATACACCCTTCGCGTTTTTGCGCAGATATAAAAACTGCTTTCACATATTTAGGTTATTTATTTGGTATTCGAATAACAGCCCCAGTATCCTCTCTCTTCTCTCCAAAACTCATTCATACCTCCTCCCTTCCCATCTCTTACCCATTCACCCAACCTAACAACATCCATTTCTCTTACTTTCTTTTTGTCATTCCTCTTTCAAATCTCTCACAACTCTCACATTTTCTCTAAAACCCACTTTCCCCAAAAACTACCATTTTCTCACCATGGATGTCCGCTAAACGAAGCCCACGCACCAAACCATGCAGCAGTAGTCCCTCACGAAAACGAACAAGAAAATCCTAACAATCACGGATTTATCTCCGGCTTCTACACACAACCGAGAAAATTGATCATTTTCGCACATTCTACTCGGACAAGCGCCTTATTTATCCAAAGTATGGTACTCTAGACTCTTTCTCTGACTTTAAATTTCCTGCGTTGCTCAAAGCACAAACATGTGAAGAGTTTATATAGCTACAAAGGTCCCGTTTATCCCGATTTGGTTAGGGTTTTTTATTGCATCTCATGCAAGAGGGAAAACTGTTAGTCTCTCGGTTAAGGGTAAAATCATCCGTTTAAAATACCAAAACCATGGAGAAATTCTGAATATCCCTTTTTAATGGTGAAAAATTTTTGTCCAAACCAATTATGTGAATGGAGGTGACATTTCTAAGTATGATGCGTATGTCTCCCTCTGTCGATTTGACCGACGCACCATGGAACAAGAAGAGGGCTCAGGCAGGTTCCAAATATGCCCAACAACGGTATGGTGTGGGAAATCTTTACTGTTGATTTATCGGCTTCTACACTATTTCCTTAGCTACATTTCTGGTTCCCAAAGGCTTGGAAATTACTCCCAAATTTCGAGTTTGAATTGCAAATATATGAATTTCATTGTTTGAAAGTCGTCAACATTATTGGGCATTTTTTGTGAAATCTACTTATGTTTGGCTCTCGCGAGGCAATTTGGCTTTACCCTATGCAAAGGAAGTTTCACGAATTTGGAACACTTTGTTGTGGACTTCTCTAATGAAGTTATGTTTACAACCACCAAAGAAATATGTTGGATTTAGGTGTCTTGCCTAACATGCGGATAATATGGAATGACGAGCTTGAAGCATTTGTGCATAAAGAGTGATCATGGATCCACCATCTGAAGATGCACCGGAGGACAATGCTGGACCCTCCACACTGCTGCTCAAGAGATGAAGCTGGCGAGGAACACTGCATCTGATGATGATTAATATATCTCCAATCAAAATGATTCATGACTCGCCTTGATTCTTTCCAAACCTTCTTCCAAACTCAATTCGACAAGTTGACCACCTCTATCGACACTCGCTTCATCAATATTGAAACTACTATTGCTCGCAAATCATGAACGCACTTCTCAAGACATTAGTAATTTATCAGACAAACTTGATCATTTCCACATTCCGACAGATTTGATTAAGTTCTTTAGTTATGTACTAAGTTCACTTTTTGCATATGTATATTGTATATTTTGTTTTATGAACTCCTTTGTCGTTTTAATTTCTGGTGTATTTTGTATTGCTCTTCGTTTCGGGACATGTATGTATTAACTTCTATGATATTCTGACTTAATTTCCATTTATGCTACTCTTGTTCCCTTATATGCCTTTTGTGTATGATTATGCTCGAAACATGTATGTCTCTTTTTCTTTTCTATTCTTCTTTCTTTTTGATCATGTCAAAAGGGGGAGAAATTGGTGTTGTTGTTGCATTTCAACCTTGTAGGCACTCAGAAACAATTTTTTTCAAATCATACACATAAACGGGGAGGTAAGATGGCACCTATAACGGGGGAGCAAAGATTTAAAATACACCTCTCACACAAATTTTGTCATAATCAAAAAAGGGGAGAATGAACTACATGTTCTTGATGACGACAAGAACCACCAACTAATGGAAATGCAGCAAAGATCAAAAGAAGATCAAACCATCTTTTGAATAAGCTTCAAAATCCAAATAAAAATGATTAAATGTAAAGTATTATGATAACAATCAATAGTTCAAATACATGAGAACAATTCATTATTACATATGCATTAACATGTTTTCGAAAATC
>PGWS01028564.1:0-12045 GCA_002896235.1 Cicer reticulatum | reverse complement strand
TTGTAGCAAGAATCCCAGGGTGGGAGTTGTACATTTTCTGACAAGTATTGGATTAATCTCTTGTGGTGTGCAAGAGGACTGGACGTACCCTTGGTTATAAGGGGAACCAGGATAAATCTTACCGTGTTCATTTACTTACTGCAATTTTTATTAAGCCTTGTTCTTAAACTCAGAAAATCCAATTACCATATCACTAAAAATAAGAAAATTTACTAACACCTAATTCACCCCCCCTCTTAGGCGTACTTTTA
The DNA here is from genome assembly GCA_002896235.1 of Cicer reticulatum. Lineage (NCBI taxonomy): Eukaryota > Viridiplantae > Streptophyta > Magnoliopsida > Fabales > Fabaceae > Cicer > Cicer reticulatum. Next base: position 11,794 of record PGWS01028564.1, on the reverse strand, counting down.
TACTTACAATTGGCATCAGAGCAGGTTAAGGTAACTTATTCCTCGATCTATTACTCATGGCTTCTGCACAACCTGTTTTTAGAGACGGTGGTAGCAGTACCAAGCCACCATGTTTTGTTGGAGAGCACTACGATTTTTGGAAAATCCGTATGCAAGCGTATCTCGAAGCACAAGGAGACGATATATGGGATGCAGTTGAAAATGGTCCTCATATTCCAAAAACTGTCATCAATAACAAAGAAGAAATAAAGATAAAAAATTCTTGGACTGATGAGGATAAAAGAAAAGTGCTTTTCGATAAAAAGGCTAAGAATATATTACAATCTGCACTAGGAATGGATGAGTTTTTCCGCATATCTCACTGTAAAACAGCAAAAGAAATATAGGATACATTGGAAGTAACTCACGAAGGCACCATTGAGGTAAAGAGATCCAAACTCAACACACTATCACAAGAATATGAGTTATTTCGAATGCAGCCCGGAGAGACTATTCTAGATTTACAGAAAAGGTTCTCTCACCTAACCAATCATTTGACAGCACTCGGAAAAATCTTCACAAATGATGAACTAAATCTAAAAGTACTAAGGTCATTGACAAGGGCATGGCAACCAAAAGTTACAGCAATATCGGAAAAGAAAAGCCTATACAAGATGTCTCTTTCTGCACTTTTTGGAAAACTTCAAGAGCACGAAATCGAACTTGGAAGGCTAGAACAAAATGAAAGTCAAGAAAAGAAGACAAAAAATATTGCTTTAAAGACCGAATCAAAAGAACAAATCAAAGACAATGATTCAGATGAAGATGAAAATATTATCCTTCTTGTTAAGAAATTTGGTAAGTTTCTTAAGAATGATAGAACATTCAAAAGGAAAAACTTCAAGAAGAAAGATAATTCTACATCAAATCAAAACTTTACTTGCTTTGAATGTGGAAAACAAGGACATATTAAAGCAGATTGTCCAAACCTTGCTAAAAAGAATGTCAACAAAAAGAAAGATTTCAAGAAGGCATACATAGCTTGGGAAGACAATGAGGTAAGTTCATCTTCAGAAACAGAAAGTGAAGAATACGCCAATGTTGCATTAATGGCTTCGCATCAATCAGATGATGAAGAAGAGGTTAGTAATATAGACTCTCCTCATTATAATAAAACTAATAATGAATTAATTATAGAATACAATGATGCTCAAAACGCAATAAAGGAATTACTTATTGAATGTAAAAAACTGTGGAAACTAGTATCAACACAAAAGAAACAAATCTCAAGTTTACAAGAAAAAGTTGATATTATGGAGAAAAATTCCGAAGAACTAAAACAGAATTTTGCATGCAATAAATGTGATTCCCTTTCTTTCAAAATTGTTCAATTAAATAGGGTGATTGAACGGTACGAAAAAGGACAATTAGGATTGGAAAATGTTTTAAATATGCAAAGATACTCAAATGACAAAAGTGGTCTTGGATATTCAAAATTTGATAAACCAAATTCGAACAAAACTATTGTTGTTAAAGCAAGTAGTCAATCTAATCAAGAAAGTATTATAGTTATGAAAAAGGATGATCTTTATAATAAGAAAATTATTCAAAATAAATCTCATACATATGCTACTAACAGTAGATTTAATCCTACTTGTTCTTATTGTGGTCTTCATGGTCATACACCTAATACATGTCATATTAGAAACATTAGTGTTCCAAGAGGGCATTACATATGGGTAAAGAAAGGTACTAACCATCAAGGACCCAAAGCACATTGGGTACCTAATAAAGTTTGATTTCAATTTTGTAGGTTTGGAAACAAGAGACTTCAAACATGTGGTACTTAGATAGTGGCTGCTCCAAACACATGACGGGTGATATAACAAAATTTTCAGCTTTAACACTTGAGTCAAAGGGACATGTAGTATATGGAGACAACAACAAAGGAAAAATTTTAGGCATTGGAAAAGTCGGTACAGCACCATCCCCCTCGATTGAAGATGTCTTATATGTTGAAGGTCTAAAACATAATCTCATAAGCATCAGCCAGCTTTGTGACAAAGGATACAAGATAATTTTTAATAAAGATGAGTGCATCATCCAAAATGAAGCTACAAATGAAACTCAGTTTGTCGGTAAGCGTTTCAAAAACATTTTCATACTTAATCTTGAAGATTTATCCTTAAAAATGAAATGTCTTTTGGTAAGCGACAATAATGATGCTTGGCTATGGCATAAAAGATTTGCTCATATTCACATGGATCATTTAAACAAATTGGTCAAGCATGATCTGTTGTAGGCCTACCAAAATGAATTTATTAAAGGATAAATTATGTGACGCTTGTCAAAAAAGGCAAACAAACCAAAAAGTTCTTTCAAACCTAAATGTCATTTCAACCTCTAGACCACTACAATTGATACATATGGACTTAGTTTGGTCCATCAAGAACCAAAAGCCTTGGTTGGAAACTCATATGGACTAGTCATCGTTGATGATTACTCAAGGTTCACTTGGACCTTATTCTTGGCAAATAAAAATGAAGCTTTTAAGGCATTTAAAAAACTATGCCAAGCTAGTCCAAAACGAACAATCTACCAAAAAGTTGTATCAATTAGAAGTGATCACGGAATGGAATTTCAAAATACTTCATTTGAAGAATTTTGTGAAGAAAATGGCATTTTCACAATTTTTCTGCACCAAGAACACCACAACAAAATGGGTCGTTGAGAGAAAGAATAGATCCTTGATAGAGCTTGTAGACTATGCTAAGCGACTCAAATCTGCCAAAATACTTTTGGGCAGATGTTTGTAAACACACGCATGCTATGTTTCCAACTGGGGTAAACATTAGGCCAATTCTTAAGAAAACTCCGTATGACTTTTTACAAAGTAGAAAACCCAATATCACTCACTTCCACATTTTTGGATGTAAGTGTTTTGTGTTTAAATAAACGGTAAAGACAACCTTGGAAATTTGATGAAAAAGCTGATGAAGGTATATTTCCTCGATTACTCTTTATCTAGTAAAGCATTTAGGAATTTTTAATAAAGAACAACCTTATTAGTTGAAGAATCAATGCATGTACCTTTGATGAAACTAACCCCATAAAGATGGAAAATATTTTTCTTGTGATGATGATTGATGTTTTTAAAGCAATGATCCAGCAAAGAACTTCAAACTAATCAACCACAACAAGAAAGTGGAGTCAATATTGAAAGCAAAAGTGATGATCTTCCTTAAAGAATGGAGAACCAATAGATATCACCCTATTGCAACATCATAGGTGATATAAATAAAAGGAGTCACAACAAAGTTAAAATTTGCAAGATGCTTGCTTCTTAAACATGGCGTTTGTTTCTCAAATCGAACCCTCCAAAATTGGTGAAGCAACTTAAAGATGATCATGGATACTTGCCATGCAAGAAGAACTCAATCAATTCGAAAGAAAGCAAGTTTGAGAACTTGTTCCTAATCCTGGAAATAAAACACAATCATTGGTACAAAATGGGTGTTTAAAAATAAACTAGATGAGAATGGCATAGTTGTTCGCAACAAAGCTAGATTGGTCGCTCAAGGATACAATCAAGAGGAAGGGATAGATTTGACGAAACATTGTCTCCGGTAGCAAGATTAGAGGCAATACGTCTACTATTAGCATATGCTTGGCTCCATGAATTTTTGAGCTATATCAATGGACGTGAAGAGTGCCTTTCTCAATGGGTACATAAATGAAGAAGTCTATGTCAAGCAGCCTGGATAATGATCTCAACCAAGAGCATGAAGATGATTCATATTTTAATAAATTAGGATAAACTTTATATATTTTTAATTTGGTTTGTATTAATTCTTAGTTTGCTTTGATTTGGAAATTGTAATGGTTTATTATTGATAGCAGTTTTTGTTATGTGTAAGTGAAGATACTTTACTTACTTACATTAAGTTTATTTTAGAAAAAAAATAAGATGTAAGACTAATATGGGCCTAAGAGAATGGTGTCACTTATGACCCATTTAGGTTTAGAGATAGACTTAAGTAGGTAGCATTTGTAAACCGTCTGGAGGGGCAAGATTTTGATTATCATTTGTTGTGAGACTTTGCTCTCTAGAGTTTTGAAAGATTCATCTTTGAACTTAATCAACTGTTAATCCTTGTGGCGTTCTTTTTGGCTTATCAATCTCTAGAATTGTGGCGCCATTTTGTTCCTTTGGTTTCGTTGCTGAATAATAATATTGATTTTCCTTTACATCAAATCCTATACTCCAATTCTTTCAATTTTCGTGATCAGTAACAGCGTTCATATCTCGGTTCTATATATTGTTTTTCGGTGATTTCAAAGTCTAACTTGCGTTTCAGAACGTCATCTTTCACCTCGATTTGGAATCGGCCAAATCGGAGTTTCGCAGCGCCGTTATCGCGTTCCTCCAGCCATACGCCATTTTTCACTCAAATTTTGTAAGTTTCCGACCTAGAACGATCTTTAAAGTGAACTATGAACTAACAAGATCATATCACAGCCCCCTGAGTTTGAAGATTCCAAAAATCCCTCACACGTTTACAAATTGAAAAAGGCTCTTTATGGTCTAAACAAGCTCCAAGAGCTTGGGTATAACAGATTAAGCACCTTTTTAGTGAACGAGGATTGAACAAAGGGGAGGGTTGATAAAATCTATTTGTCAAAAGAGATAATGGTCACACATTATGGTTTCAAATTTATGTTGATGATATATATTTGGATCAACCAACAAGGACATATGTGAAGAATTCTCTTCAATAATGCAAGGAGAATTCGAAAATGTCCATGATGAGAAATTAAAACTATTTTCTTGGACTTCATATCAAGCAACTTGAGCACTGCATCTTCATCAATCAAGCAAAATATTGTAAAGAATTACTAAAGAAATTTTGAAATGGAAAATTGCAAAGAAAGTACAACTCCAATGGGATCTGGAACATATGTTGATAAAGATGCTTCAGGAATTTCTATCGACATTCTTCAAATATCGAGGTATGATTGGATCATTATTATATCTAACGGCCAGCCGACCAAATATCATGTTTAGTGTTTGTCTATGTGCAAGATTTCAGGCAGATCCAAAGAATCACATCTAGTTAGCTGTTAAAAGAATTATGAAGTATCTGAAGGAACAACAAATGTAGGCCTATGGTACCCAAGGGTAGCATATGTAGTCTAGTTGGATACTCTGATTCGGATTATGCGGGATGCAAAACAGACCGTAAAAGCACCAGCGGCACGTGTCATGTCTTAGGAAATGCACTTGTTTCATGGTCTTGTAAAAAGTAAGCTTGTGTGTTGCACTTAGTACTGCTGAAGCTGAATACATTGCAGCAGGAAGCTGTTGTGCCCAGATTCTCTGGCTCAAACAGCAATTGCATGACTATGGAGTTGATCTCGGATGCATTCCTTAAGATGTGATAAACACAAGCGCAATAAAATCTCAAAGAAATCCAATCATGCACTCCAGAACTAAACACATCGATATTCGACATCATTTTCTACGGGATCATGTACTTAAAGGTAATGTTGAGGTAACATTTGTTGATACACACACAATCAATTGGGCCGATATATTTACAAAACCGTTACCTAAAGACTCATTTTATAAAATTCCGAAGAGAAACTTGGTATTTTGAGTGAAAATGATCTTTTAACCATTGCATGATATACATAGTTTGCCATATCTATTATGTCTTGTTGATTATTGCTTGTTGATATATGAATTTGTGTATTACATGATGCAATTTTCATAAAAAACTGAGTTTTTTAAGCAAAAATTGTGTTTATGTAGTCGAAATACAAAGATCTGTATTCGAATACAAACTTTCCTAGATTTCCCTGTATTCGAATACAAAGGATGTGTAGTCGAATTACACGTTCCCAGAAAATGTGTATTCGAATACAAGAAGGTGTAAGTCGAATACACCTTCGCGTTTTGCGCAGATATAAAATACTGCTTCACACATATTTAGGGTTACTTTATTTGGTATTCGAATACAGCCCCAGTTCATCCTCTCTTCTCTCCAAAACTCATTTCATCCCTCTCCTTCCACTCTCTTACCCATTCACCCAACCTAACAACATCCATTTCTCTTTACTTTCTTTTTGGTCATTCCTCTTCAAATCTCTCACAACTCTCACATTTTCTCTAAAAAACCACTTTCCCCAAAAACTACCATTTTCTCACCATGGATGTCCGCAAACGAAGCCCACGCACCAAACATGCAGCAGTAGGTCCCTCAACGAAAACGAACAAGAAATCCTAACATCACGGATTTATCCCCGGCTTCTACACACACCGGAGAAAATTGAATCATTTTCGCACATTCTACTCGGACAGCGCCTTATTATCCAAAGTATGGTACTCTAGCTCTTTCTCTGACTTTAAATTTCTGCGTTGCTCAAAGCACACATGTTGAGAGTTTATAGGCTACAAGGTCCCGTTTATCCCGATTTTGGTTAGGGTTTTTTATTGCAATCTCATGCAAGAGGGAAAACTGTTAAGTCTCTCGGGTTAAGGTAAAATCATCCGTTTAAATACCAAAACATTGGAAAATTCTGAATATCCTTTTTAATGGTGAAAATTTTGTCCAACCAATTATGTGAAATGGGGTGACATTTCTAAGTATGATGCGTATGTTCTCCCTCTGTCGATTTGACGACGCAGCCATGGAACAAGAGGGCTCAGGCAGGTTCAAAATATGCCAACAACGGTATGGTTGTGGGAAATCTTACTGTTGATTATCGGCTTCTACACTTTTCCTTAGCTACATTCTGGTTCCAAAGGCTGGAAAATTAAATCCAATTTTCGGATTTTGAATTGCAAATTTGAATTTCATGTTTGAAGGTCGTCAACTTAATTGGGCATTTTTTGTGAAATCTATTATGTTTGGCTCTCGCGAGGCAATTGTCTTACACTATGCAAAGGAAGTTTCACGATTTTGGAACCACTTTGGTGTGGACTTCTCTAATGAAGTTATTGTTTACACCCAAAAGGGAAAATATGTTGGATTTAGGTGTCTGCTAACATGCGGATAATATGGTAATCGACGAGCTTTGAAGCATTTGTGAGTAATATCGGTGACATGGTCCACCATCTGAAGATGACGCGGAGGACAGGCTGGACCCTCCAACACTGCTGCTCAAGGAGATGAAGCGGCGAGGACACTGCATTCTGATGATGACTTATATCCCAATCATAATATCATGACTCTGCTTGATTCTTTCCAAACCTTCTTCCAACTCATTCGACGAAGTTACCACCTCTATCGACACTCGCTTCATCAATATTGAAACTACTATTGCTCGCAATCATGACGCACTATCTCAAGACATTAGTAATTTATCAGACAAACTTGATCATTTCCACATTCCGGACAGATTTTTGATTAAGTTCTTTTAGTTAATGTACTAAGTGTCACTTTTTGCATTATGTATTATTGTGATATTTGTTTTATGAATCCTTTGTCGTTTTAATTCTGGTGTATTTTTGTATTGCTCCGTTTCGGGACATGTTATGTATTAACTTCTATGGATATTCTGACTTAATTTCCATATATGCTACTCTTGTTCCCTTATATGCCTTTTGGTGTATGATTATGCTCGAAACATGTATGGTCTCTTTTTCTTTCTATTCTTCTTCTTTTTGATCATGTCAAAAGGGGGAGAATTTGGTGTTGTTGTTTGCATTCAAACCTTGTAGGCACTCAAAAACAATTTTTTTCAAAATCATCACATACAACGGGGGAGTATGCACCTATTACGGGGGAGCAAAGATTTAAACAATACACTCTCTTCACAACAACATTTTGTCATAATCAAAAAGGGGGAGAATGTAAACTACATGTTTTGATGACGACAAGACCACCAACTAGGGACAATGCCAGCAAGATCAAAAGAAGATCAACCATCTTGAATAAGCTTCAAAATCCAAATAATAAATGATTAAATGTAAGGTATATGATACAAATCAATAGTTCAAATACATGAGAACAATTCATATTTACATATGCATTTACATGTTTTCAGAAAATCAAAACAACACATTTACAAATCATTTAAAATCATATTTTTGACAATTTGCATAAGTGTATTCGAATACACCATGTTGTATTCGAATACAACTTAGTCAGAGGCAAAACGTTAAATGGTGTATTCGACTACACCCATCTGTAGTCGAATACAAGCTAAGTCAGTGGCCAAGTGTAATCGGACTACACCATATGTAGTCGAATACAAGTTAAGTCAGAGGCTAAATACATAATCTGTATTCGAATACAAGGATGTAAAATTTGAATTTTTTGACGTTACAAGACCGTGTATTCGAATACACATATACTGTATTCGAATACACCTGGAAACATTACATTTTTCAGATCTGGAATGGCTTAGAACATTGTAATTTTCATCAAACCTCTTGGATCAATGGCCACGAATCTGAAAGGATGTTTTATGGAGTATAAATACCCCCATAACTTCAGGATCAAAAATCAACAATCCTTGATAATATTCATTAAAAACTTTGAACAAAATTCTGATTTTCTAAGTACTTGGATTAGAATTTTCATATCATTCAAAAGTTCTCAAGTACTTGAATTGCTATTGAGTTGTTTATCAATATACCACTCTTAGACTCATTCAACCTTATTGTATCATTTGTACAAGTAAGAGTGGTGTGCTATCTTAGAAGTATTGTTAGAAGTATTTGTACAAGAATCCCAGGGCGGGAGGTGTACATTTTCTGACAAGTATTGGATTATCTCCTTGTGGTGTGGCAAGAGGACTGATGGACGTACCCTTGGTTATAAAGGGGAACCAGGATAAATCTTAACGTGTTCATTTCTTAGCTGCACATTTTATAAGCCTTGTTCTTAACCAGAAAATTCAATTACCATAATCACTAAAAATAAGAAAATTTACTAACACCTAATACACCCCCCCTCTTAGGCGTAGTTCTATACTTACAATTGGCATCAGAGCAGGTTAAGGTAACTTATTCCTCGATCAATTACTCAGGCTTCCGCACACCTGTTTTTAGAGACGGTGGTTAGTCGTACCAACCACCATGTTTTGTTGGAGAGCATTACGATTTTGGAAAATCCGTATGCAAGCGTATCTCGAAGCACAGGAGACGATATATGGGATGCAGTTGAAAAATGGTCCTCATATTCCAAAAACTATCATCAATAACAAAGAAGTAATAAAGATAAAATTCTTGGATTGGACTGACGAGGGATAAAAGAAAAGTGCTTTTCGATAAAAAAGGCTTAAGAATATATTACAATCTGCACTAGGAATGGGATGAGTTTTTCCGCATATCTAACTGTAAACAGCAAAAGAATATAGGGATACATTGGAAGTAACTCACGAAGGCACCATTGAGGTAAAGAGATCCAAACTCAACACACTATCAAAGAATATGAAGTTATTTCGAATGCAGCCCGGAGAGACTATTCTAAGATTTACAGAAAAGGTTCTCTCACCTAACCAATCATTTGACAGCACTCGGAAAATCTTCACAAATGATGAACTAAATCTAAAAGTACTAAGGTCATTGACAAGGGCCATGGCAACCAAAAGTTACAGCAATATCGGAAAAGAAAAGCCTATACAAGATGTCTCTTTCTGCACTATTTGGAAAACTTCAAGAGCACGAAATCGAACTTGGAAGGCTAGAACAAAAGAAAGTCAGAAAAGAAGACAAAAAATATTGCTTTTAAAGACCGAATCAAAGAGACAAATCAAAGACAATGATTCAGATGAAGATGAAAATATTATCCTTCTTGTTAAGAAATTTGGTAAGTGTCTTAGAATGATAGAACATTCAAAAGGAAAACTTCAAGAAGAAGATAATTCTACATCAAATCAAAACTTTACTTGCTTTGAATGTGGAAACAAGGACATATTAAAGCAGATTGTCCAAACCTTGCTAAAAAGAATGTCAACAAAAGAAAAGATTTCAAGGAAGGCATAACATCAGCTTGGGAAGACAATGAGGTAAAGTTCATCTTCAGAAACAGAATAGTGAAGAAATACGCCAATGTTTGGCATTAATGGCTTCCGCATCATCAGATGATGAAGAGAGGTTAGTAATATAGACTCTCCTCATTATAAAAAAACTAATAATGAATTAATTATAGAATACAATGATGCTCAAAACGCAATAAAGGGAATTACTTATTGAATGTAAAAACTGTGGAAAACTTAGTATCAAACAACAAAAGAAACAAATTCTCAGTTTTAGCAAAAGAAAAAAGTTGATAATTATGGAGAAAAATTCCGAAGAAAAACTAAAACAGAATTTTGCATGCAATAAATGTGATTCCCTTTCTTTCAAAATTGTTCAATTAAATAGGGTGATTGAACGGTACGAAAAAGGACAATTAGGATTGGAAAATGTTTTAAATATGCAAAGATACTCAAATGACAAAAGTGGTCTTGGATATTCAAAATTTGATAAACCAAATTCGAACAAAACTATTGTTGTTAAAGCAAGTAGTCAATCTAATCAAGAAAGTATTATAGTTATGAAAAAGGATGATCTTTATAATAAGAAAATTATTCAAAATAAATCTCATACATATGCTACTAACAGTAGATTTAATCCTACTTGTTCTTATTGTGGTTTTCATGGTCATACACCTAATACATGTCATATTAGAAACATTAGTATTCCAAGAGGGCATTACATATGGGTAAAGAAAGGTACTAACCATCAAGGACCCAAAGCACATTGGGTACCTAATAAAGTTTGATTTCAATTTTGTAGGTTTGTAAACAAGAGACTTCAAACATGTGGTACTTAGATAGTGGCTGCTCCAAACACATGACGGGTGATATAACAAAATTTTCAGCTTTAACACTTGAGTCAAAGGGACATGTAGTATATGGAGACAACAACAAAGGAAAAATTTTAGGCATTGGAAAAGTCGGTACAACACCATCCCCCTCGATTGAAGATGTCTTATATGTTGAAGGTCTAAAACATAATCTCATAAGCATCAGCCAGCTTTGTGACAAAGGATACAAGATAGTTTTTAATAAAGATGAGTGCATCATCCAAAATGAAGCTACAAATGAAACTCAGTTTGTCGGTAAGCGTTTCAAAAACATTTTCATACTCAATTTTGAAGATTTATCCTTAAAAATGAAATGTCTTTTGGTAAGCGACAATAATGATGCTTGGCTATGGCATAAGAGATTTGCTCATATTCACATGGATCATTTAAACAAATTGGTCAAGCATGATCTTGTTGTAGGCTTACCAAAAATAAAATTTATAAAGGATAAATTATGTGACGCTTGTCAAAAGGGCAAACAAACAAAAAGTTCTTTCAAACCTAAAAATGTTATTTCAACTTCTAGACCGCTACAATTGATACATATGGATTTGTTTGGTCCATCAAAAGCCTTGGTGGAAACTCATATGGACTAGTCATCGTTGATGATTACTCAAGGTTCACTTGGACCTTATTCTTGGCAAATAAAAATGAAGCTTTTAAGGCATTTAAAAACTATGCCAAGCTAGTCCAAAACGAACAATCTACCAAAATTGTATCAATTAGAAGTGATCACGGAAGGGAATTTCAAAATACTTCATTTGAAGAATTTTGTGAAGAAAATGGCATTTTTCACAATTTTTCTGCACCAAGAACACCACAACAAAATGGGGTCGTTGAGAGAAAGAATAGATCCTTGATAGAGCTTGCTAGAACTATGCTAAGCGACTCAAATCTGCCAAAATACTTTTGGGCAGATGTTGTAAACACAGCATGCTATGTTTCCAACCGGGTAA
>PGWS01028563.1:0-14482 GCA_002896235.1 Cicer reticulatum | reverse complement strand
CAATCATTTGACAGCACTCGGAAAAATCTTCACAAATGATGAATAAATCTAACAAGTACTAAGGTATTGGGACAAGGGCATGGAACCAAAAGTTACAAGCAATATCGGAAAAGAAAGCTATAACAAGATGTCTCTTTCTGCATTTTTGGAAAACTTCAAGAGCACGAAATCGAACTTGGAAGGCTAGAACAAAATGAAAGTCAAGAAAAAGAAGACAAATATTGCTTTAAAGACGAATCAAAATAAGAACAAATCAAAGACAATGATCAGATGAAGATGAAAATATTATCCTTCTTGTTAAGAAATTTGGTAAGTTTCTTAAGATGATAGAACATTCAAAAGGAAAAACTTCAAGGAAGATAATTCTACATCAAATCAAAACTTTACTTGCTTTGAATGTGGAAAACAAGGACATATTAAAGCAGATTGTCCAAACCTTGCTAAAAAGAATGTCAACAAAAAGAAAGATTTCAAGAAGGCATACATAGCTTGGGAAGACAATGAGGTAAGTTCATCTTCAGAAACAGAAAGTGAAGAAATACGCCAATGTTGCATTAATGGCTTCGCATCAATCAGATGATGAAGAGAGTTAGTAATATAGACTCTCCTCATTATAAATAAAAACTAATAATGAATTAATTATAGAATACAATGATGCTCAAACACGCAATAAAGGAATTACTTATTGAATGTAAAAAACTGTGGAAACTAGTATCAACACAAAAGAAACAAATCTCAAGTTTACAAGAAAAAGTTGATATTATGGAGAAAAAATTCCGAAGAACTAAAACAGACTTTTGCATGCAATAAATGTGATTCCCTTTCTTTTCAAAATTGTTCAAATTAAATAGGGTGATTGAACGGTACGAAAAGGACAATTAGGATTGGAAATGTTTTAAATTATGCAAAGATACTCAAATGACAAAAGTGGTCTTGGATATTCAAAATTTGATAAACCAAATTCGAACAAAACTTTGTTGTTAAAGCAAGTAGTCATCTAATCAAGAAAGTATTATAGTTATTAAAAAAGGATGATCTTTATAATAAGAAAATTATTCAAAATATAAATCTCATACATATGCTACTAACAGTAGATTTAATCTACTTGTTCTTATTGTGTTTTCATGGTCATACACCTAATACATGTCATATTAGAAACATTAGTATTCAAGAGGGCATTACATATGGGTAAAGAAAAGGTACTAACCATCACAGGACCCAAAGCACATTGGGTACCTAATAAAGTTTGATTTCAATTTTGTAGGTTTGTAAACAAGAGACTTCAAACATGTGGTACTTAGATAGTGGCTGCTCCAAACACATGACGGGTGATATAAAAAATTTTCAGCTTTAACACTTGAGTCAAAGGGACATGTAGTATATGGAGACAACAACAAAGGGAAAATTTTAGGCATTGGAAAAGTCGGTACAACACCATCCCCCCGATTGAAGATGTCTTATATGTTGAAGGTCTAAAAACATAATCTCATAAGCATCAGCCAGCTTTGTGACAAAGGATACAAGATAATTTTTAATAAAGATGAGTGCATCATCCAAAAGAAGCTACAAATGAACTCAGTTTGTCGGTAAGCGTTTCAAAACATTTTCATACTTAATCTTAAGATTTATCCTTAAAATGAAATGTCTTTTGGTAAGCGACAATAATGATGCTGGATATGGCATAAAAAGATTTGCTCATATTCACATGGATCATTTAAACAAATTGGTCAAGCATGATCTTGTTGTAGGCTAACCAAAATGAAATTATAAAGGATAAATTTATGTGACGCTTGTCAAAAGGCAAAACAAACAAAAAGTTCTTTCAAACCTAAAATGTCATTTCAACCTCTAGACCACTAAATTGATACATATGGACTTGTTTGGTCCATCAAGAACCAAAAGCCTTGGTGGAAACTCATATGGACTAGTCATCGTTGAGATTACTCAAGGTTCACTTGACCTTATTCTTGGCAAATAAAAATGAAGCTTTTAAGGCATTTAAAAACTATGGCCAAGCTAGTCCAAAACGAACAATCTACCAAAATTGTATCATTAGAAGTGATCACGGAGGGATTTCAAAATACTTCATTTGAAGAATTTTGTGAAGAAAATGGCATTTTTCACAATTGTTTCTGCACCAAGAAATTACCACAACAAAATGGGGTCGTTGGAGAGAAAGAATAGAATCCTTGATAGAGCTTGCTAGAACTATGCTAAGCGACTCAAATCTGCCAAATACTTTTGGGCTAGATGTTGTAAACACAGCATGCTATGTTTCCAACCGGGTAAAACATTAGCCAATTCTTAAGAACTCCGTATGAACTTTAACAAAGTAAGAAAACCCAATATCACTTCACTTTCCACATTTTTGGATGTAAGTGTTTTGTGTTAAAATAACGTAAAGACAACCTTGGAAAATTTGATGAAAAAGCTGATGAAGTATATTTCTCGATTACTCTTTATCTAGTAAAGCATTTAGAATTTTTATAAAAGAACCTTATTAGTTGAAGAATCATGGCATGTAACCTTTGATGAAACTAACCCCATAAAAGAGGAAAATATTAATTTCTTGTGATGATGATGATGTTTTTGAAAGCAATGATCCAAGCAAAGAACTTCAAACTAATCAACACAACAAGAAAGTGGAGTCAATATTGAAAGCAAAGTGATGATCTTCCTAAAAGAATGGAGAACCAATAGATATCCACCCTATGGACAACTCATAGGTGATATAAATAAGGAGTCACAACAAAGTTAAAATTGCAAGATGCTTGCTTAAACATGGCGTTTGTTCTCAAATCGAACCCTCCAAAATTGGTGAAAAGCACTTAAAGATGATCAATGGATACTTGCCATGCAAGAAGAACTCAATCAATTCGAAGAAGCCAAGTTTGAGAACTTGTTCCTAATCCTGGAAATTAAACACATCATTGGTACAAAATGGGTGTTTAAAAAAAAACTAGATGAGAATGGCATAGTTGTTCGCAACAAAGCTAGATTGGTCGCTCAAGGATACAATCAAGAGGAAGGGATAGACTTTGACGAAACATTTTGCTCCGGTAGCAAGATTAGAGCAATACGTCTACTATTAGCATATGCTTGCTCCATGAATTTTTGAGCTATATCAAATGGACGTGAAGAGTGCCTTTCTCAATGGGTACATAAATGAAGAAGTCTATGTCAAGCAGCCTGATAATGATCTCAAGAGCATGAAGATGATTCATATTTTAATAAATTAGGAATAAACTTTATATATTTAATTTGGTTTGTATTAATTCTTAGTTTGCTTTGATTTGGAATTGTAATGGTTTTATTATTGATTTAGTTTTTGTTATGTGTAAGTGAAGATACTTTACTTACTTACATTAAGTTTATTTTAGAAAAAAAAATAAGATGTAAGACTAATATGGGCCTAGAGAATGGTGTCACTTATGACCCATTAGGTTTAGAGATAGACTTAGTATAAATAAGCATTTGTAACCTCATGGAGGGCAGATTTTGATTATTATTTTTGTGAGACTTTGCTCTCTAGAGTTCTTGAAAGAATTCATCTTGAACTTATCAAGGCTGTTAATCCTTGTGCGTTCTTTTTGGCTTATCAATCTCTAGATTGTGGCGCCATTTTGTTCCTTTGTTTCGTTGCTGAATAATAATATTGAGTTTCCTTTACATCAAATCCTAATACTCCAATTCTTTCAATTTTCGTGATCAGTAACCAGCGTTCATATCTCGAGTTCTATATATTGTTTTTCGGTGATTCAAAAGTCTAACTTTGCGTTTCAGAACGTCATCTTTCAACCTCGATTTTGGAATCGGCCAAATCGGAGTTTCGCAGCGCCGTTTATCGCGTTCTCACAGCATAACGCCATTTTCACTCAAATTTGTAAGTTTCCGACCTAGAACGATCTTTAAAGTGAACTATGACTAACAAGATCATATCACAGCCCCTGAGTTTGAAGATTCCAAAAATCCCTCACACGTTTACAAATTGAAAAGGCTCTTTTAATGTGCAATCTAAAACAAGCTCCAAGAGCTTGGTATGACAGATTAAGCACCTTTTTATGTGAACGAGGATTTGACAAAGGGGAGTTTGATAAAACTCTATTTGTCAAAAGAGATAATGGTCACACATTATTGGTTCAAATTTATGTTGATGATATAATATTTGGATCAACCAACAAGGACATATGTGAAGAATTCTCTTCAATAATGCAAGGAGAATTCGAAATGTCCATGATGAGAAAATTAAACTATTTTCTTGGACTTCATATCAAGCAACTTGAGCACGGCATCTTCATCAATCAAGCAAAATATTGTAAAGAATATTCTAATAAAGAAATTTGAAATGGAAAATTGCAAAGAAAGTACAACTCCAATGGGATCTTGGAACATATTGTTGATAAAGATGCTTCAGGAATTTCTATCGACATATTCAAATATCGAGGTATGATTGGATCATTATTATATCTAACGGCCAGCCGACCAAATATCATGTTTAGTGTTTGTCTATGTGCAAGATTTCAGGCAGATCCAAAGAATCACATCTAGTAGCTTGTTAAAAGAATTATGAAGTATCTGAAAGGAACAACAAATGTAGGCCTATGGTATCCCAAGGGTAGCATATGTAGTCTAGTTGGATACTCTGATTCGGATTATGCGGGATGCAAAACAGACCGTAAAAGCACCAGCGGCACGTGTCATGTCTTAGGAATGCACTTGTTTCATGGTCTTGTAAAAAGTAAGCTTGTGTTGCACTTAGTACTGCTGAAGCTGAATACAATTGCAGCAGGAAGCTGTTGTGCCCAGATTCTCTGGCTCAAACAGCAATTGCATTGACTATGGAGTTGATCTCGGATGCATTCCCTTAGATGTGATAACACAAGCGCAATAAACATCTCAAAGAATCCAATCATGCACTCCAGAACTAAACACATCGATATTCGACATCATTTTTCTACGGGATCATGTACTTAAAGGTATGTTGAGGTAACATTTGTTGATACACACAATCAATTGGCCGATATATTTACAAAACCGTTACCTAAAGACTCATTTTATAAAATCCGAAGAGAACTTGGTATTTGAGTGAAAATGATCTAACCATTGCATGATATACTAGTTTGCCATATCTATTATGTCTGTTGATATTGCTTGTTGATATATATAATTTGTGTATTCATGATGCAATTTTCATAAAAAACTGAGTTTTTAAGCAAAATTGTGTCTTATGTAGTCGATCAAAGATTGTATCGAATACAAACTTTCCTAGATTTCCTGTATTCGAATTTACAAAGGGATGTGTAAAGTCGAATACACGTTCCCAGAAAAATGGTATTCGAATCAAGAAGTGTAGTCGAATACACCTCGCGTTTTTGCGCAGATATAAAACTGCTTCACATATTTAGGGTTACTTATTTGGTATTCGAATACAGCCCCAGTTCACCTCGCTTCTCTCCAAAACTCTTCATCCTCCTCCTTCCATCTCTTACCATTCACCCAACCTACAACATCCATTTCTCTTTACTTCTTTTGTCATTCCTCTTCAAATCTCTCACAACTCTCACATTTTCTCTAAAACCCACTTTCCCCAAAAACTACCATTTCTCACCATGGATGTCCGCAAACGAAGCCCACGCACCAAACATGCAGCAGTAGGTCCCTCACGAAAACGAACAAGAAATCCTAACATCACGGATTTATCCGCTTCTACACACACCGGAGAAAATTGATCATTTTCGCACATTCTACTCGGACAAGCGCCTTATTATCCCAAAGTATGGTACTCATAGACTCTTTCTCTCTGACTTTAAATTTCATCTGCGTTGCTCAAAGCACAACATGTTGAAGAGTTATAGGCTACAAAGGTCCCGTTTATCCCGATTTGGTTAGGGTTTTTTATTGCAATCTCATGCAAGAGGGAAAACTGTTAGTCTCTCGGGTTAAGGGTAAAATCATCCGTTTAAATACCAAAACCATTGGAGAAATTCTGATATCCCTTTTAATGGTGAAAATTCTTGTCCAAACCAATTATGTGAATGGGGTGACATTTCTAAGTATGATCGTATGTCTCCCTCTGTCGATTTGACCGACGCACCATGGAACAAAAGAGGGCTCAGGCAGGTTCCAAATATGCCCAACAACGGTATGGTGTGGGAATCTTACTGTTGATTATCGGCTTCTACACTATTTCCTTAGCTACATTCTGGTTCCAAAGGCTGGAAATTACTCCCAAATTTCGGAGTTTGAATTGCAAATTATGAATTTCATGTTTGAAGGTCGTCAACTTAATTGGGCATTTTTGTGAAATCTATTATGTTTGGCTCTCGCGAGGCAATTGGCTTACCCTATGCAAAGAAGTTTCACGAATTTTGGAACACTTTGGTGTGGGACTTTCTCTAATGAAGTTATGTTTACACCCACCAAAGAAAATATGTTGGATTTTTAGTGTCTTGCTAACATGCGGATAATATGGATGACGAGCTTGAAGCATTTGTGCATAAAGGTGATCATGGTCCACCATCTGAAGATGCACCGGAGGACAATGCTGGAACCCTCCAACACTGCTGCTCAAGGAGATGAAGCTGGCGAGGACACTGCATCTGATGATGATTATATCTCCAATCAAATGATCATGACTCGCCTTGATTCTTTCCAAACCTTCTTCCAAACTCAATTCGACAAGTTGACCACCTCTATCGACACTCGCTTCATCAATAATTGAAACTACTATTGCTCGCAATCATGACGCACTATCTCAAGACATTAGTAATTTATCAGACAAACTTGATCATCCACATTCCGACAGATTTTGATTAAGTTCTTTAGTTATGTAACTAAGTTCATTTTTTTGCATTATGTATTATTGTGATATTTGTTTTATGAACTCCTTTGTCGTTTTAATTCTGGTGTATTTGTATTGCTCGTTTCGGGACATGTTATGTATTAACTTCTATGATATTCTGACTTAATTTCATATTATGCTACTCTTGTTCCCTTATAATGCCTTTTGTGTATGATTATGCTCGAAACATGTATGTCTCTTTTTCTTTTCTATTCTTCTTCTTTTGATCATGTCAAAAGGGGAGAATTTGGTGTTGTTGTTGCATTTCAACCTTGTAGGCACTCAAAAAACAATTTTTTTCAAATTCAATCACATACAACGGGAGAGTATGCACCTATTACGGGGAGCAAAGATTTAAACAATACACTCTCTTCACAACAACATTTTGTCATAATCAAAAAGGGGGAGAATGTAAACTACATGTTTTGATGACGACAAGACCACCAACTATGGACAATGCCACAAGATCAAAAAGAAGATCAAACCATCTTGATAAGCTTCAAAATCCAAATAATAAATGATTAAATGTAAAGGTATTATGATACAAATCAATAGTTCAAATACATGAGAACAATTCATATTTACATATAGCATTTAACATGTTTTCGAAAATCAAAAACAACATTTTACAAATCATTTAAAATCATATTTTTGACAATTTGCATAAGTGTATTCGAATACACCATGTTGTATTCGAATACAACTTAAGTCAGAGGCAAAACGTTAAATGGTGTATTCGACTACACCCATCTGTAGTCGAATACAAGCTAAGTCAGTGGCCAAGTGTATTCGACTACACCCATATGTAGTCGAATACAAGTTAAGTCAGAGGCTAAAATACACTAATCTGTATCGAATACAAGATGTAAAATTTGAATTTTTTGAACGTTACAAGACGTGTATTCGAATACACATATACTGTATTCGAATACACCTGGAAACATTACAATTTTTCAGATCTGGAATGGCTCTAGAACATTGTAATTTTTCATCAAACCTCTTGGATCAATGGCCACGAATCTGAAAGGATGTTTTATGGAGTATAAATACCCCATAACTTCAGATCAAAAATCAACAATCCTTGATAAAATTCATTAAACAACTTTGAACAAAATTCTGATTTTTCTAAGTACTTGGATTAGATTTTCATATCATTCTAAAAGTTCTCAAGTACTTGAATTGCTATTGAGTTGTTTATCAATATACCACATCTTAGACTCATTCAAAACCTTATTGTATCATTTGTACAAGTAAGATAGTGGTGTGCTATCTTAGAAGTATTGTTAGAAGTATTGTAGCAAGAATCCCAGGCGGGAGGTGTACATTTTCTGACAAGTATTGGATTAATCTCTTGTGGTGTGCAAGAGGACTGGACGTACCCTTGGTTATAAGGGGAAACCAGGATAAATCTTAACGTGTTCATTTACTTTACTGCACATTTTATTAAGCCTTGTTCTTAAACTCAGAAAATTCAATTACCATATCACTAAAAAATAAGAAAATTTACTAACACCTAATACACCCCCCCCCCCTCTTAGGCGTAGTTCTATACTTACAATTGGCATCAGAGCAGGTTAAGGTAACTTATTCCTCGAATCAATTACTCATGGCTTCCGCACAACCTGTTTTTAGAGACGGTGTAGCAGTACCAAGCCACCATGTTTTGTTGGAGAGCATTACGATTTTTGGAAAATCCGTATGCAAGCGTATCTCGAAGCACAAGGAGACGATATAATGGGATGCAGTTGAAAATGGTCCTCAATATTCCAAAAACTATCATCAATAAACAAAGAAGTAATAAAGATAAAAAAATTCTTGGACTGACGAGGATAAAAGAAAAGTGCTTTTCGATAAAAAAGGGCTAAGAATATATTACAATCTGCACTAGGAATGGATGGTTTTTTCCGCATATCTCACTGTAAACAGCAAAAGAAATATAGGATACATTGGAAGTAACTCACGAAGGCACCATTGAGGTAAAGAGATCCAAACTCAACACACTATCACAAGAATATGAGTTATTTCGATGCAGCCCGGAGAGACTATTCTAGATTTACAGAAAAGGTTCTCTCACCTAACCAATCATTTGACAGCACTCGGAAAAATCTTCACAAATGATGAACTAAATCTAAAAGTACTAAGGTCATTGACAAGGGCATGGCAACCAAAGTTACAGCAATATCGGAAAAGAAAAGCCTATACAAGATGTCTCTTTCTGCACTATTTGGAAAACTTCAAGAGCACGAAATCGAACTTGGAAGGCTAGAACAAAATGAAAGTCAAGAAAAGAAGACAAAAAATATTGCTTTAAAGACCGAATCAAAAGAACAAATCAAAGACAATGATTCAGATGATGAATTGAAAAATATTATCCTTCTTGTTAAGAAATTTGGTAAGTTTCTTAAGAATGATAGAACATTCAAAAGGAAAAACTTCAAGAAGAAAGATAAATTCTACATCAAATCAAAACTTTACTTGCTTTGAATGTGGAAAACAAGGACATATTAAAGCAGATTGTCCAAACCTTGCTAAAAAGAATGTCAACAAAAAGAAAGATTTCAAGAAGGCATACATAGCTTGGGAAGACAATGAGGTAAGTTCATCTTCAGAAACAGAAAGTGAAATAATACGCCAATGTTGCATTAAATGGCTTCGCATCAATCAGATGATGAAGAAGAGGTTTAGTAATATAGACTCTCCTCATTATAATAAAACTAATAATGAATTAATTATAGAATACAAATGATGCTCAAAACGCAATAAAGGAATTACTTATTGAATGTAAAAAAACTGTGGAAACTAGTATCAACACAAAAGAAAACAAATCTCAAGTTTACAAGAAAAAGTTGATATTATGGAGAAAAATTCCGAAGAACTAAAACAGAATTTTGCATGCAATAAATGTGATTCCCTTTCTTTCAAAATTGTTCAATTAAATAGGGTGATTGAACGGTACGAAAAGGACAATTAGGATTGGAAAATGTTTTAAATATGCAAAGATACTCAAATGACAAAAGTGGTCTTGGATATTCAAAATTTGATAAACCAAATTCGAACAAAACTATTGTTGTTAAAGCAAGTAGTCAATCTAATCAAGAAAGTATTATAGTTATGAAAAAGGATGATCTTTATAATAAGAAAATTATTCAAATAAAATCTCATACATATGCTACTAACAGTAGATTTAATCCTACTTGTTCTTATTGTGGTTTTCATGGTCATACACCTAATACATGTCATATTAGAAACATAGTATTCCAAGAGGGCATTACATATGGGTAAAGAAAGGTACTAACCATCAAGGACCCAAAGCACATTGGGTACCTAATAAAGTTTGATTTCAATTTTGTAGGTTTGTAAACAAGAGACTTCAAACATGTGGTACTTAGATAGTGGCTGCTCCAAACACATGACGGGTGATATAACAAAATTTTCAGCTTTAACACTTGAGTCAAAGGGACATGTAGTATATGGAGACAAACAACAAAGGAAAAATTTTAGGCATTGGAAAAGTCGGTACACACCATCCCCCTCGATTGAAGATGTCTTTATATGTTGAAGGTCTAAAACATAATCTCATAAGCATCAGCCAGCTTTGTGACAAAGGATACAAGATAATTTTTAATAAAGATGAGTGCATCATCCAAAATGAAGCTACAAATGAAACTCAGTTTGTCGGTAAGCGTTTCAAAAACATTTTTCATACTTAATCTTGAAGATTTATCCTTAAAAATGAAATGTCTTTTGAGTAAGCGACAATAATGATGCTTGGATATGGCATAAAAGATTTGCTCATATTCACATGGATCATTTAAACAAATTGGTCAAGCATGATCTTGTTGTAGGCCTACCAAAAATGAAATTTATAAAGGATAAATTATGTGACGCTTGTCAAAAAGGCAAACAAACAAAAAGTTCTTTCAAACCTAAAAATGTCATTTCAACCTCTAGACCACTACAATTGATACATATGGACTTGTTTGGTCCATCAAGAACCAAAAGCCTTGGTGGAAACTCATATGGACTAGTCATCGTTGATGATTACTCAAGGTTCACTTGGACCTTATTCTTGGCAAATAAAAATGAAGCTTTTAAGGCATTTAAAAACTATGCCAGCTAGTCCAAAACGAACAATCTACCAAAATTGTATCAATTAGAAAGTGATCACGGAAGGGAATTTCAAAATACTTCATTTGAAGAATTTTGTGAAGAAAAAGGCAT
The DNA here is from genome assembly GCA_002896235.1 of Cicer reticulatum. Lineage (NCBI taxonomy): Eukaryota > Viridiplantae > Streptophyta > Magnoliopsida > Fabales > Fabaceae > Cicer > Cicer reticulatum. The sequence continues at coordinate 3,420 of PGWS01028563.1, read as the reverse complement.
TTTTCACAATTTTTCTGCACCAAAGAACACCACAACAAAATGGGGGTCGTTGAGAGAAAGAATAGATCCTTGATAGAGCTTGCTAGAACTATGCTAAGCGACTCAAATCTGCCAAAAATACTTTTGGGCAGATGTTGTAAACACAGCATGCTATGTTTCCAACCGGGTAAACATTAGGCCAATTCTTAAGAAAACTCCGTATGAACTTTACAAAGGTAGAAAACCCAATATCACTCACTTCCACATTTTTGGATGTAAGTGTTTTTGTGTTAAATAACGGTAAAGCAACCTTGGAAAATTTGATGAAAAAGCTGATGAAGGTATATTTCTCGATTACTCTTTATCTAGTAAAGCATTTAGAATTTTTAATAAAAGAACCTTATTATTTGAAGAATCAATGCATGTAACCTTTGATGAAACTAACCCCATAAAAGAGGAAAATATTATTTCTTGTGATGATGATGATGTTTTTGAAAGCAATGATCCAAGCAAAAGAACTTCAAACTAATCAACCACAACAAGAAAGTGGAGTCAATATTGAAAGCAAAGTGATGATCTTCCTAAAGAATGGAGAACCAATAGATATCACCCTATTGACAACATCATAGGTGATATAAATAAAGGAGTCACAACAAAGTTAAAATTGCAAGATGCTTGCTTAAACATGGCGTTTGTTTCTCAAATCGAACCTCCAAAATTGGTGAAGCACTTAAAGATGATCAATGGATACTTGCCATGCAAGAAGAATCAATCATTCGAAAGAAGCCAAGTTTGAGAACTTGTTCCTAATCCTGGAAATTAAACACATCATTGGTACAAAATGGTGTTTTAAAATAAACTAGATGAGAATGGCATAGTTGTTCGCAACAAAGCTAGATTGGTCGCTCAAGGATACAATCAAGAGGAAGGGATAGACTTTGACGAAACATTGCTTCCGGTAGCAAGATTAGAGGCAATACGTCTACTATTAGCATATGCTTGTGCCATGAATTTTGAGCTTATCAAATGGACGTGAAGAGTTGCTTTCTCAATGGGTAATAAATGAAGAGTCTATGTCAAGCAGCCTGATAATGATCTCAAGAGCATGAAGATGATTCATATTTTATAAATTAGGATAAACTTTATATATTTAATTTGGTTTGTATTAATTCTTAGTTTGCTTTGATTTGGAATTGTAATGGTTTTATTATTGATTTAGTTTTTGTTATGTGTAAGTGAAGATACTTTACTTACTTACATTAAGTTTATTTTAGAAAAAAAAATAAGATGTAAGACTAATATGGGCCTAGAGAATGGTGTCACTTATGACCCATTTAGGTTTAGAGATAGACTTAGTATAAATAAGCATTTGTAACCTCATGGAGGGGCAGATTTTGATTATTATTTTTGTGAGACTTTTGCTCTCTAGAGTTCTTGAAAGAATTCATCTTGAACTTATCAAGGCTGTTAATCCTTGTGGCGTTCTTTTTGGCTTATCAATCTCTAGATTGTGGCGCCATTTTGTTCCTTTGTTTCGTTGCTGAATAATAATATTGAGTTTCCTTTACATCAAAATCCTAATACTCCAATTCTTTCAATTTTCGTGATCAGTAACCAGCGTTCATATCTCGAGTTCTATATATTGTTTTTTCGGTGATTCAAAAGTCTAACTTGCGTTTCAGAACGTCATCTTTCACCTCGATGGGAATCGGCCAAATCGGAGTTTCGCAGCGCCGTTTATTCGCGTTCTCCACCATACGCCATTTTCACTCAATTTGTAAGTTTCCGACCTAGAACGATCTTTAAAGTGAACTATGACTAACAAGATCATATCACAGCCCCCTGAGTTTGAAGATTCCAAAAATCCCTCACACGTTTACAAATTGAAAAGGCTCTTTATGGTCTAAAACCAAGCTCCAAGAGCTTGGTATGACAGATTAAGCACCTTTTTATGTGAACGAGGATTTGACAAAGGGGAGGTTGATAAAACTCTATTTGTCAAAAGAGATAATGTCACACATTATTGGTTCAAATTTATGTTGATGATATAATATTTGGATCAACCAACAAGGACATATGTGAAGAATTCTCTTCAATAATGCAAGGAGAATTCGAAATGTCCATGATGAGAAATTAAACTATTTTCTTGACTTCATATCAAGCAACTTGAGCACGGCATCTTATCAATCAAGCAAAATATTGTAAAGAATTACTAAAGAAATTTGAAATGGAAAATTGCAAAGAAAGTACAACTCCAATGGGATCTGGAACATATGTTTATAAGATGCTTCAGGAATTTCTATCGACATATTCAAATATCGAGGTATGATTGGATCATTATTATATCTAACGGCCAGCCGACCAAATATCATGTTTAGTGTTTGTCTATGTGCAAGATTTCAGGCAGATCCAAAAGAATCACATCTAGTAGCTGTTAAAAAGAATTATGAAGTATCTGAAAGGAACAACAAATGTAGGCCTATGGTATCCCAAGGGTAGCATATGTCGTCTAGTTGGATACTCTGATTCGGATTATGCGGGATGCAAAAACAGACCGTAAAAGCACCAGCGCACGTGTCATGTCTTAGGAAATGCACTTGTTCATGGTCTTGTAAAAAGTAAGCTTGTGTTGCACTTAGTACTGCTGAAGCTGAATACATTGCAGCAGGAAGCTGTTGTGCCCAGATTCTCTGGCTCAAACAGCAATTGCATGACTATGGAGTGATCTCGGATGCATTCCTTAAGATGTGATAACACAAGCGCAATAAACATCTCAAAAGAATCCAATCATGCACTCCAGAACTAAACCAATCGATATTCGACATCATTTTCTACGGGATCATGTACTTAAGGTAATGTGAGGAACATTTGTTGATACACACATCAATTGGCCGATATATTTACAAAACCGTTTACCTAAAGACTCATTTTATAAAATCCGAAGAGAACTTGGTATTTTGAGTGAAAATGATCTTTAACCATTGCATGATATACATAGTTTGCCATATCTATTATGTCTGTTGAATTATTGCTTGTTCATATATGAATTTGTGTATTACATGATGCAATTTTCATAAAAAACTGAGTTTTTAAGCAAAATTGTGTTTATGTAGTCGAATACAAAGATCTGTATCGAATACAAACTTTCCTAGATTTCCTGTATTCGAATACAAAGGATGTGTAGTCGAATACACGTTCCCAGAAAAATGTGTATTCGAATACAAGAAGGTGTAGTCGAATACACCTTCGCGTTTTTTCCCAGATATAAAAGTTGCTTCCCATATTTAGGGTTATTTTATTTGGTATTCGAATACAACCCCAGTTTCTTCTCTCTTCTCTCCAAAACTCATCCATCCTCCTTCCCCTCACTTACCCATTCACCCAACCTAACAAAATCCATTACTCTTTCCTTCCTTCTTGTCATTCCTCTTCAAATCTCTC
>PGWS01028562.1:0-11432 GCA_002896235.1 Cicer reticulatum | reverse complement strand
TCACTAAAAACAAGAAACTTTACTAACACCTAATTCACCCCCCTCTTAGGCGTACTTCTATACTTACAATTGGCATCAGAGCAGGTTAAGGTAACTTATTCCTCGATCAATTACTCATGGCTTCCGCACAACCTGTTTTTAGAGACGGTGGTAGCAGTACCAAGCCACCATGTTTTGTTGGAGAGCATTACGATTTTTGGAAAATCCGTATGCAAGCGTATCTCGAAGCACAAGGAGACGATATATGGGATGCAGTTGAAAATGGTCCTCATATTCCAAAAACTATCATCAATAACAAAGAAGTAATAAAGATAAAAAATTCTTGGACTGACGAGGATAAAAGAAAAGTTCTTTTCGATAAAAAGGCTAAGAATATATTACAATCTGCACTAGGAATGGATGAGTTTTTCCGCATATCTCACTGTAAAACAGCAAAAGAAATATAGGATACATTGGAAGTAACTCACGAAGGCACCATTGAGGTAAAGAGATCCAAACTCAACACACTATCACAAGAATATGAGTTATTTCGAATGCAGCCCGGAGAGACTATTCTAGATTTACAGAAAAGGTTCTCTCACCTAACCAATCATTTGACAGCACTCGGAAAAATCTTCACAAATGATGAACTAAATCTAAAAGTACTAAGGTCATTGACAAGGGCATGGCAACCAAAAGTTACAGCAATATCGGAAAAGAAAAGCCTATACAAGATGTCTCTTTCTGCACTATTTGGAAAACTTCAAGAGCACGAAATCGAACTTGGAAGGCTAGAACAAAATGAAAGTCAAGAAAAGAAGACAAAAAATATTGCTTTAAAGACCGAATCAAAAGAACAAATCAAAGACAATGATTCAGATGAAGATGAAAATATTATCCTTCTTGTTAAGAAATTTGGTAAGTTTCTTAAGAATGATAGAACATTCAAAAGGAAAAACTTCAAGAAGAAAGATAATTCTACATCAAATCAAAACTTTACTTGCTTTGAATGTGGAAAACAAGGACATATTAAAGCAGATTGTCCAAACCTTGCTAAAAAGAATGTCAACAAAAAGAAAGATTTCAAGAAGGCATACATAGCTTGGGAAGACAATGAGGTAAGTTCATCTTCAGAAACAGAAAGTGAAGAATACGCCAATGTTGCATTAATGGCTTCGCATCAATCAGATGATGAAGAAGAGGTTAGTAATATAGACTCTCCTCATTATAATAAAACTAATAATGAATTAATTATAGAATACAATGATGCTCAAAACGCAATAAAGGAATTACTTATTGAATGTAAAAAACTGTGGAAACTAGTATCAACACAAAAGAAACAAATCTCAAGTTTACAAGAAAAAGTTGATATTATGGAGAAAAATTCCGAAGAACTAAAACAGAATTTTGCATGCAATAAATGTGATTCCCTTTCTTTCAAAATTGTTCAATTAAATAGGGTGATTGAACGGTACGAAAAAGGACAATTAGGATTGGAAAATGTTTTAAATATGCAAAGATACTCAAATGACAAAAGTGGTCTTGGATATTCAAAATTTGATAAACCAAATTCGAACAAAACTATTGTTGTTAAAGCAAGTAGTCAATCTAATCAAGAAAGTATTATAGTTATGAAAAAGGATGATCTTTATAATAAGAAAATTATTCAAAATAAATCTCATACATATGCTACTAACAGTAGATTTAATCCTACTTGTTCTTATTGTGGTTTTCATGGTCATACACCTAATACATGTCATATTAGAAACATTAGTATTCCAAGAGGGCATTACATATGGGTAAAGAAAGGTACTAACCATCAAGGACCCAAAGCACATTGGGTACCTAATAAAGTTTGATTTCAATTTTGTAGGTTTGTAAACAAGAGACTTCAAACATGTGGTACTTAGATAGTGGCTGCTCCAAACACATGACGGGTGATATAACAAAATTTTCAGCTTTAACACTTGAGTCAAAGGGACATGTAGTATATGGAGACAACAACAAAGGAAAAATTTTAGGCATTGGAAAAGTCGGTACAACACCATCCCCCTCGATTGAAGATGTCTTATATGTTGAAGGTCTAAAACATAATCTCATAAGCATCAGCCAGCTTTGTGACAAAGGATACAAGATAATTTTTAATAAAGATGAGTGCATCATCTAAAATGAAGCTACAAATGAAACTCAGTTTGTTGAAAGCGTTTCAAATAATATTTTCATACTTAATTTTGAAGATTTATCCTTAAAAATGAAATGTCTTTTGGGTAAGCCGAACAATAATGATCTTTGGCTATGGCATAAGAGATTTGCTCATATTCACATGGATCATTTAAACATTGGTCAGCATGATCTTGTTGTGCTTACCAAAATGAAATTTATATAAGGAATTAATTATGTGACGCTTGTCAAAAAGGCAAACAAACAAAAAGTCCTTTCAAACCTAAAAATGTCATTTCAGCTTCTAGACCACTACATGATAATATGGACATGTTGGTCCATCAAGAACCAAAAAGTCTTGTGCGACTCAATGTACTGTTATTTTGATGATTACTCAAGGTTCACTTGGACTTATTGGTTATGGCAAATAAAAAATGAAGCTTTTAAGCATGACACTAAAAGAACTTATGCCAGCTAGTCCAAAGACTCTATCTGCCAAAACTGATGATCTAATTAGAAGTGATCATGTGAAGGGAATATTCAAAATCACTTCATTTTGAAGAATATTGGAAGAATGAAATGGCATTTAGATTCACTGCAAGATTTATATCTGCACCAACGACACCTACACAACAACGCCACCTAAGCCCTAGGGTCGTTCGGAGAAGAATAGATCCTTTAGAGTTGCTGACTATTGCTAAGCGACTCCAAAATCTACCAATGAATACTTTTGGGCAGATGCTGAAACACAGCATGCTATGTTTCCCAACCGGTGTAATTATTGGCCAATTCTTAAGAAACTCCATATGAACTTTACAAGGTAGAAAACCCAATATCTCTCACTTTCACATTTTTGGATGTAAGTGTTTTGTGTTAAATAACGGTAAAGACAACCTTGGAAAATTTGATGAAAAAGCTGATGAAGGTATATTTCTCGGTTACTCTTTATCTAGTAAAGCATTTAGAATTTTTAATAAAAGAACCTTATTAGTTGAAGAATCAATGCATGTAACCTTTGATGAAACTAACCCCATAAAAGAGGAAAATATTATTTCTTGTGATGATGATGATGTTTTTGAAAGCAATGATCCAAGCAAAGAACTTCAAACTAATCAACCACAACAAGAAAGTGGAGTCAATATTGAAAGGCAAAGTGATGATCTTCCTAAAGAATGGAGAACCAATAGATATCACCCTATTGACAACATCATAGGTGATATAAATAAAGGAGTCACAACAAAGTTAAAATTGCAAGATGCTTGCTTAAACATGGCGTTTGTTTCTCAAATCGAACCCTCCAAAATTGGTGAAGCACTTAAAGATGATCAATGGATACTTGCCATTGGCTAAGAAATGACACTCAAACCATATCAATTCGAAAAGAAAGCAACAAAAGTCACAGCGCTAGTAACTGGTGATTCCTGAACACATCCTGGAAATGAAAACAATCATTTGTTACAAAAAAAATGGCGTGTCCAACAAATTAAACTAATATGAGTGAGATACTATGGCAAATAAATTAGATGTGGACTGCAGACAAAAGCTAAGAGAATTAAATTGCCGACCGTAATACAAATCATAATACGAATGGGATACCCAATGACACACTATTGAATGCAACGAATAATTTTTGCATGCTCCCGTAATGCTCAAGAGCATGAAGGATGATTCCATATTTTACTATATAGGATATGCTTTATATATTTTTAATTCTGGAGCTATATCAATTCTTAGTGCTTTGATTGGCGTAGAAGAGTGCATTATGTCACAGTTTTTGTTATGTGGTACAGTGAAGATACACTTACTTACATTAGTTGATTTGAAAAAAAATAAGATGTAAGACTAATATGGGCCTCAGAGAATGGTGTCCCACTTATGACGCCATTTAGGTTTAGAGATAGACTTAGTATAAATAAGCATTTGTAACCTCATGGAGGGGCAGATTTGTGATTATTATTTTTGTGAGACTTTGCTCTCTAGAGTTCTTGAAAAGAATTCATCCTTGAACTTATCAAGGCTGTTAATCCTTGTGGCGTTCTTTTTTGGCTTATCAACTCTAGATTGTGGCGGCCATTTTGTTCCTTTGTTTCGTTGCTGATAATAATATGAGTTTCCTTACAATCACATCAATCCTAATACTCCAATTCTTTCAATTTTCGTGATCAGTAACCAGCCGTTCATATCTCGAGTTCTATATATTGTTTTCTTCGGTGATTCAAAAGTCTAACTTGCGTTTCAGAACGTCATCTTTCACCGTCGATTTGGAATTCGCCAAATCGGAGTTGCGCAGCGCCGTTTATCGCGTCTCCAGCCATACGCCAATTGAGACACGAATTTGTTAAGTTTCCGACTAGACGATGTTCACTGAACTATGTACTAACCAATCATACAGCCAGCTCTGGTACAAAGATTAACTAAATCCGAAATTTTTTGTAATGGGAAAAAGGCTCTTTAAGTCTAAGACAAGCTCCATGAGCTTCATATGACAGATTAAGCACCGCATATGTGAACGAGGATTTGACAGGGGAGGTAGATTCAAGTAATTTCACATCGACATTCCAAATTATCGAGTCAGAATCGCGTTGATCATGTTATGTAGGATCATCTAACAAGGACATAATGCCAAGCTTCTACATTCATACGCATAGAATTCGAGTTCCATGATGACCAAAAATTAAACTATTGTTCTTGGACTTGCATATCATAAGATTTCAGCAGCAGATCTTCATCAATCAATCACATCTAGAGCTGTTACTAAGAAATTAAATGGAAAATTGCAAAGGAAGTACAACTGAATGGGATCTGGAACACATGTTTGATAAAGATGCTTCAGGAATTTCTATCGACATATTCCAATATCGAGGTATGATTGGATCATTATTATATCTAAACGGCCAGCCGACCATATCAATGTTTAGTGTTGTCTATGTGCAAGACAGGCAGATCCGGAAAGAATCACATCTAGTAGCTGTAAAAGAATTATGATATCTGAAAGGAACAACAAATGTAGGCCTATGGTATCCAAGGGTAGCATATGTAGTCTAGTGGATACTCTGTATTCGGATTATGCGGGATGCAAAACAGACCGTAAAAGCACCACGCACGTGTCATGGTCTTAGGAAATGCACTTGTTCATGGTCTTGTAAAAGTAAGCTATGTTGCACTTAGTACTGCTGAAGCTGAATACATTGCAGCAGGAAGCTGTTGTGCCCAGATTCTCTGGCTCAAACAGCAATTTGCATGACTATGGAGTTGATCTCGGATGCATTTCCCTTAAGATGTTGATAACACAAGCGCAATAAACATCTCAAAGAATCCAATCATGCACTCCAGCAACTAACACATCGATATTGGCGACAGTCATTTTCTACGGATCATGTACTTAAGGGTAATGTGAGGTAACATTTGTTGATACACACAATTCAATTGGCCGATATATTTACAACAACGTTACCTAAAGACTCATTTATAAAATCCGAAGAGAACTTGGTATTTTGAGTGAAAATGATCTTTAACCATTGCATGAAATATACATTAGTTTGCCATATCTATTATGTCTGGTTGATTATTGCTTGTTGATATATGAGATTTGTGTATTACATGATGCAATTTTCATAAAAACTGAGTTTTAAGCAAAATTGTGTTTATTAGCGAATACAACAGATCTGTAGTCGAAATACAAACTTTCTAGATTTCCTTGTATTCGAATACAAGATTTGTGTAGTCGAATACACGCTTCCAGGAAAAAATGTGTATTCGAATACAAGAAGGTGTAGTCGGAATACACCTTCGCGTTTTTGCGCAGATATAAAAACTGCTTCACATATTTAGGGTTACTTTATTTGGTATTCGAATACAGCCCCAGTTCATCCTCTCTTCTCTCCAAAACTCATTCATCCCTCCTCCTTCCACTCTCTTACCCATTCACCCAACCTAACAACATCCATTTCTCTTTACTTTCTTTTTGTCATTCCTCTTCAAATCTCTCACAACTCTCACATTTTCTCTAAAACCCACTTTCCCCAAAAACTACCATTTCTCACCATGGATGTCCGCAAACGAAGCCCACGCACCAAACATGCAGCAGTAGGTCCCTCACGAAAACGAACAAGAAATCCTAACATCACGGATTTATCCCGGCTTCTACACACACCGGAGAAAATTGATCATTTTCGCACATTCTACTCGGACAAGCGCCTTATTATCCCAAAGTATGGTACTCTAGACTCTTTCTCTGACTTTAAATTTCCTGCGTTGCTCAAAGCACAACATGTTGAAGAGTTTATAGGCTACAAAGGTCCCGTTTATCCCGATTTGGTTAGGGTTTTTTATTGCAATCTCATGCAAGAGGGAAAACTGTTAGTCTCTCGGGTTAAGGGTAAAATCATCCGTTTAAATACCAAAACCATTGGAGAAATTCTGAATATCCCTTTTAATGGTGAAAATTTTTGTCCAAACCAATTATGTGAATGGGGTGACATTTCTAAGTATGATGCGTATGTCTCCCTCTGTCGATTTGACCGACGCACCATGGAACAAAAGAGGGCTCAGGCAGGTTCCAAATATGCCCAACAACGGTATGGTGTGGGAAATCTTACTGTTGATTATCGGCTTCTACACTATTTCCTTAGCTACATTCTGGTTCCAAAGGCTGGAAATTACTCCCAAATTTCGGAGTTTGAATTGCAAATTATGAATTTCATGTTTGAAGGTCGTCAACTTAATTGGGCATTTTTTGTGAAATCTATTATGTTTGGCTCTCGCGAGGCAATTGGCTTACCCTATGCAAAGGAAGTTTCACGAATTTTGGAACACTTTGGTGTGGACTTCTCTAATGAAGTTATGTTTACACCCACCAAAGAAAATATGTTGGATTTAGGTGTCTTGCCTAACATGCGGATAATATGGAATGACGAGCTTGAAGCATTTGTGCATAAAGGTGATCATGGTCCACCATCTGAAGATGCACCGGAGGACAATGCTGGACCCTCCAACACTGCTGCTCAAGGAGATGAAGCTGGCGAGGACACTGCATCTGATGATGATTATATCTCCAATCAAATGATCATGACTCGCCTTGATTCTTTCCAAACCTTCTTCCAAACTCAATTCGACAAGTTGACCACCTCTATCGACACTCGCTTCATCAATATTGAAACTACTATTGCTCGCAATCATGACGCACTATCTCAAGACATTAGTAATTTATCAGACAAACTTGATCATTTCCACATTCCGACAGATTTTGATTAAGTTCTTTAGTTATGTACTAAGTTCACTTTTTGCATTATGTATTATTGTGATATTTGCTTTATGAACTCCTTTGTCGTTTAATTTTGGTGTATTTGCTATGCTCGTTTCGGGACATGTTATGTATTCAACTTCTATGATATTCTGACTTAATTTCCATTTATGCTACTCTTGTTCCCTTATATTGCCTTTTAGTGTATGATTATGCTCGAAACATGTATGTCTCTTTTTCTTTTCTTATTCTTCTTTTTGAATCATGTCATAAAGGGGAGATTTTGGTGTTGTTGTTTGCATTTCAAACCTTGTAGGCACTCAAAACAATTTTTTTCAAATCATCACATACAACGGGGAGTTATGCACCTATTACGGGGGAGCAAAAGATTTACAAACACTCTCTTCCAACAACATTTTGTCATAATCAAAAAGGGGAGAATGTAAACTACATGTTTTTGATGACGACAAGACCACCAACTTAATGGGACAATTGCAGCAAGATCAAAAAGAAGAATCAAACCATCTTGAATAAGCTCAAAATCCAAATAATAAATGATTAAATGTAAAGGTATATGATACAAATCAATAGTTCAAATACATGAGAACAATTCATATTTACATATGCATTTAACATGTTTTCGAAAATCAAAAACAACATTTACAAATCATTTAAAATCATATTTTTGACAATTTGCATAAGTGTATTCGAATACACCATGTTGTATTCGAATACAACTTAAGTCAGAGGCAAAACGTTAAATGGTGTATTCGACTACACCCATCTGTAGTCGAATACAAGCTAAGTCAGTGGCCAAGTGTATTCGACTACACCCATATGTAGTCGAATACAAGTTAAGTCAGAGGCTAAAATACACTAAATCTGTATTCGACTACACTGATTTGTATTCGAATACAAGATGTAGAATTTGAATTTTTTGAACGTTACAAAGACGTGTATTCGAATACACCTGGAAACATTACAATTTTTCAGATCTGGAATGCCTCTAGAACATTGTAATTTTTCATCAAACCTCTTGGATCAATGGCCACGAATCTGAAAGGATGTTTTATGGAGTATAAATACCCCATAACTTCAGATCAAAAATCAACAATCCTTGATAAAATTCATTAAACAACTTTGAACAAAATTCTGATTTTTCTAAGTACTTGGATTAGATTTTCATATCATTCTAAAAGTTCTCAAGTACTTGAATTGCTATTGAGTTGTTTATCAATATACCACATCTTAGACTCATTCAAACCTTATTGTATCATTTGTACAAGTAAGATAGTGGTGTGCTATCTTAAAAGTATTGTTAGAAGTTTTGTAGCAAGAATCCCAGGGTGGGAGTTGTACATTTTCTGACAAGTATTGGATTAATCTCTTGTGGTGTGCAAGAGGACTGGACGTACCCTTGGTTATAAGGGGAACCAGGATAAATCTTAAAGTGTTCATTTACTTACTGCAATTTTTATTAAGCCTTGTTCTTAAACTCAGAAAATCCAATTACCATATCACTAAAAACAAGAAACTTTACTAACACCTAATTCACCCCCCTCTTAGGCGTACTTCTATACTTACAATTGGCATCAGAGCAGGTTAAGGTAACTTATTCCTCGATCAATTACTCATGGCTTCCGCACAACCTGTTTTTAGAGACGGTGGTAGCAGTACCAAGCCACCATGTTTTGTTGGAGAGCATTACGATTTTTGGAAAATCCGTATGCAAGCGTATCTCGAAGCACAAGGAGACGATATATGGGATGCAGTTGAAAATGGTCCTCATATTCCAAAAACTATCATCAATAACAAAGAAGTAATAAAGATAAAAAATTCTTGGACTGACGAGGATAAAAGAAAAGTGCTTTTCGATAAAAAGGCTAAGAATATATTACAATCTGCACTAGGAATGGATGAGTTTTTCCGCATATCTCACTGTAAAACAGCAAAAGAAATATAGGATACATTGGAAGTAACTCACGAAGGCACCATTGAGGTAAAGAGATCCAAACTCAACACACTATCACAAGAATATGAGTTATTTCGAATGCAGCCCGGAGAGACTATTCTAGATTTACAGAAAAGGTTCTCTCACCTAACCAATCATTTGACAGCACTCGGAAAAATCTTCACAAATGATGAACTAAATCTAAAAGTACTAAGGTCATTGACAAGGGCATGGCAACCAAAAGTTACAGCAATATCGGAAAAGAAAAGCCTATACAAGATGTCTCTTTCTGCACTATTTGGAAAACTTCAAGAGCACGAAATCGAACTTGGAAGGCTAGAACAAAATGAAAGTCAAGAAAAGAAGACAAAAAATATTGCTTTAAAGACCGAATCAAAAGAACAAATCAAAGACAATGATTCAGATGAAGATGAAAATATTATCCTTCTTGTTAAGAAATTTGGTAAGTTTCTTAAGAATGATAGAACATTCAAAAGGAAAAACTTCAAGAAGAAAGATAATTCTACATCAAATCAAAACTTTACTTGCTTTGAATGTGGAAAACAAGGACATATTAAAGCAGATTGTCCAAACCTTGCTAAAAAGAATGTCAACAAAAAGAAAGATTTCAAGAAGGCATACATAGCTTGGGAAGACAATGAGGTAAGTTCATCTTCAGAAACAGAAAGTGAAGAATACGCCAATGTTGCATTAATGGCTTCGCATCAATCAGATGATGAAGAAGAGGTTAGTAATATAGACTCTCCTCATTATAATAAAACTAATAATGAATTAATTATAGAATACAATGATGCTCAAAACGCAATAAAGGAATTACTTATTGAATGTAAAAAACTGTGGAAACTAGTATCAACACAAAAGAAACAAATCTCAAGTTTACAAGAAAAAGTTGATATTATGGAGAAAAATTCCGAAGAACTAAAACAGAATTTTGCATGCAATAAATGTGATTCCCTTTCTTTCAAAATTGTTCAATTAAATAGGGTGATTGAACGGTACGAAAAAGGACAATTAGGATTGGAAAATGTTTTAAATATGCAAAGATACTCAAATGACAAAAGTGGTCTTGGATATTCAAAATTTGATAAACCAAATTCGAACAAAACTATTGTTGTTAAAGCAAGTAGTCAATCTAATCAAGAAAGTATTATAGTTATGAAAAAGGATGATCTTTATAATAAGAAAATTATTCAAAATAAATCTCATACATATGCTACTAACAGTAGATTTAATCCTACTTGTTCTTATTGTGGTTTTCATGGTCATACACCTAATACATGTCATATTAGAAACATTAGTATTCCAAGAGGGCATTACATATGGGTAAAGAAAGGTACTAACCATCAAGGACCCAAAGCACATTGGGTACCTAATAAAGTTTGATTTCAATTTTGTAGGTTTGCAAACAAGAGACTTCAAACATGTGGTACTTAGATAGTGGCTGCTCCAAACACATGACGGGTGATATAACAAAATTTTCAGCTTTAACACTTGAGTCAAAGGGACATGTAGTATATGGAGACAACAACAAAGGAAAAATTTTAGGCATTGGAAAAGTCGGTACAACACCATCCCCCTCGATTGAAGATGTCTTATATGTTGAAGGTCTAAAAACATAATCTCATAAGCCATCAGCCAGCTTTATGACAAAGGAATACAAGAATAATTTTTAATAAAGATGAGTGCATCATCCAAAATGAAGCTACAAATGAAACTCAGTTTTGTCGGTAAGCGTTTCAAAAACATTTCATACTTAATCTTGAAGATTTATCCTTAAATGAAATGTCTTTTGTAGCGACAATAAATGATGCTTGGTATGGCATAAAAGATTTGCTCATATTCACATGGATCATTTAAACAAATTGTCAAGCATGATCTGTTGGTGGCCTACCAAAAATGAAATTTATAAAAGGATTAAATTATGTGAACGCTTGTCAAGAAGGCAAACAAACAAGAAGTTCTTTCAATCCTAAAAATGTCATTTCAACCTCTAGACCACTACAATTGATCATATGGACTTTGTTTGGGAGTCCATCAAGAACCAAAAGCCTTGGTGGAAACTCATATGGACTAGTCATC
>PGWS01028561.1:0-23876 GCA_002896235.1 Cicer reticulatum | reverse complement strand
TTCATTTACTTACTGCAATTTTTATTAAGCCTTGTTCTTAAACTCAGAAAATCCAATTACCATATCACTAAAAACAAGAAACTTTACTAACACCTAATTCACCCCCCTCTTAGGCGTACTTCTATACTTACAATTGGCATCAGAGCAGGTTAAGGTACTTATTCCTGATCAATTACTCGGCTTCCGCACAAACCTGTGTTTTAGAGACGGTGGTAGCAGTACAGCACCATGTTTTGTTGGAGAGCTTCAAACGATTTTTGGAAAATCCGTATGCAAGCGATGCTCGAAGCACAAGGAGACGATATATGGGATCAGTGAAAATGGTCCCTCATATTCCAAAAACTATCATCAAAGTAACAAAGAAGTAATAAAGATAAAAAAATTCTGGACTGACGAGGATAAAAGAAAGTGCTTTCGATAAAAAGGCTAAGAATATGATTACAATCTGCACAGGAATGGATGAGTTTTCCGCATATCTCACTGTAAAACAGCAAAAGAAATATAGGATACATTGGAATAACTACGAAGGCACCATTGAGGTAAAGAGATCCAACACTCAACACACTATCACAAGAATATGAGTTATTTCGATGCAGCCCGGAGAGACTATTCTAGATTTACAGAAAAGGTTCTCTCACCTAACCAATCATTTGACAGCACTCGGAAAAATCTTCACAAATGATGAACTAAATCTAAAAGTACTAAGGTCATTGACAAGGGCAATGGCAACCAAAAGTTACAGCAATATCGGAAAAGAAAGCCTATACAAGATGTCTCTTTCTGCACTATTTGGAAAACTTCAAGAGCACGAAATCGAACTTGGAAGGCTAGAACAAAATGAAAGTCAAGAAAAGAAGACAAAAAAAGTTGCTTTAAAGACCGAATCAAAAGAACAATCAAGACAATGATTCAGATGAAGATGAAAATATATCCTTCTTGTTTAAGAAATTTGGTAAGTTTCTTAAGAATGATAGAACATTCAAAAGGAAAAACTTCAAGAAGAAAGATAATTCTACATCAAATCAAAACTTTACTTGCTTTGAAATGTGGAAAACAGGACATATTAAAGCAGATTGTCCAACTTGCTAAAAAGAATGTCAACAAAAAGAAGATTTCCAAGAAGGCATACATAGCTTGGGAAGACAATGAGGTAAGTTCATCTTCAGAAACAGAAAGTGAAGAAATACGCCAATGTTGCATTAATGGCTTCGCATCAAACAGATGATGAGAAGAGGTTAGTAATATAGACTCTCCTCATTATAATAAAACTAATAAATGAATTAATTATAGAATACAATGATGCTCAAAACGCAATAAAGGAATACTTATTGAATGTAAAAATGTGGAAACTAGTATCAAACACAAAAGAAACAAATCTCAAGTTTACAGAAAGTTGATATTATGGAGAAAAATTCCGAAGAACTAAAACAGAATTTGCATGCAATAAATGTGATTTCCCTTTCTTTTCACATTGTTCAATTAAATAGGGTGATTGAACGGTACGAAAAAGGACAATTAGGAATTGAAATGGTTTTAAATATGCAAAGATACTCAAATGACAAAGTGGTCCTGGATATTCAAATTTGATAAACTCAAATTCGAACAAAACTAGTGTTGTGTTAAAGCAAGTAGTCAATCTAATCAAGAGTATTAAGGTTATGAAAAAGGATGATCCTTTATAATAAGAAAATTATTCAAAATAAATCTCATACATATGCTCTAACAGTAGATTTAATCCTACTTGTTCTTTATTGTGGTTTTCATGGTCATACACCTAATACATGTCATATTAGAAACATTAGTATCCAAGCAGGGCATTACATATGGGTAAAGAAAGGTACTAACCATCAAGGACCCAAAGCATATTTGGGTACCTAATAAAGTTTGATTTCATTTGTAGGTTTGTAAACAAGAGACTTATTCAAACATGTGGGTACTTAGATAGTTGGCTGCTCCAAACACATGACGGGTGATATAACATATTTTCAGCTTAACACTTGAGTCAAAGGGACATGTAGTAATATGGAGACAACAACAAGGAAAACTTTAGGCATTGGAAAAGTCGGTACAACACCATCCCCTCGATTGAAGATGTCTTATGGTTGAAGTCTAAAACATAATCTCATAAGCATCAGCCAGCTTTTGTGACAAAGGATACAAGATAATTTTTAATAAAGATAGTGCATCATCTAAAATGAAGCTACAAATGAACTCAGTTTGTCGGTAAGCGTTTCAAAAACATTTTCATACTTAATTTTGAAGATTTATCCTTAAAATGAATTGTCTTTGGTAAGCGACAATAATGATGCTTGGCTTGGCATAAAGATTTGCTCATTTCACATGGATCATTTAAACAAATTGGTCAAGCATGAGTCTTGTTGTAGGCCTACCAAAAATGAAATTTATAAAGGAAAATTATGTGACGCTGTCAAAAGGCAAACAAACAAAAAGTTCTTTCAATCCTAAAAATGTCATTCAACCTCTAGACCACTACAATTGGATACATATGGACTTTTTGGTCCATCAAGAACCAAAAGCCTTGGTGGGAAAGCTCAATGGACTAGGTCATCGTTGATGATTACTCAAGGGTTCACTTGGACCTTATTCTTGGCAAATAAACTGAAGCTTTTAAGGATTAAAAAACATGCCAAGCTAGTCCAAAACGAACAATTTACCAAAATTGTATCAATTAGAAGTGATCACGGAAGGGATTTCAAAATACTTCATTTGAAGATTTTGTGAAGAAATGGCATTTTTCAACAATTTTTCTGGCACCAGAACACCACAACAAAAATGGGGTCGTTGAGAGAAAGAATAGATCCTTGATAGAGCTTGCTAGTAGACTATGCTAGCGACTCAAATCTGCCAAATACTTTTGGGCAGATGTTGTAAACACAGCATGCTATGTTTCCAACCGGAGTAAACATTTAGGCCAATTCTTAAGAAACTCCGTATGAACTTTACAAAGGTAGGAAACCAAATACACTCACTTCCACCATTTTTGATGTAAGTGTTTTGTGTTAAATAACGGTAAAGACAACCTTGGAAAATTTGATGAAAAAGCTGATGAAGGTATATTTCTCGATTACTCTTTATCTAGTAAAGCATTTAGAATTTTTTAATAAAAGAACCTTATTATTTGAAGAATCAATGCTGTAACCTTTGATGAAACTACCCATAAAACGAGAAAAATATTATTTCTTGTGATGATGATGATGTTTTTGACAAGCAATGATCCAAGCAAAGAACTTCAAACTAATCAACCACAACAAGAAAGTGGAGTCAATATTGAAAGGCAAAGTGATGATCTTCCTAAAGAATGGAGAACCAATAGATATCACCCTATTGACAACATCATAGGTGATATAAATAAAAGGAGTCACAACAAAGTTAAAATTGCAAGATGCTTGCTTAACATGGCGTTTTGTTTCTCAAATCGAACCCTCCAAAATTGGTGAAGCACTTAAAGATGATCAATGGATACTTGCCATGCAAGAAGAACTCAATCAATTCGAAAGAAGCCAAGTTTGAGACTTGTTCCTAATCCTGGAAATACAACACATCATTGGTACCAAAATGGGTGTTTAAAATAAACTAGATGAGAATGGCATAGTTTGTTCGCAACAAAGCTAGATTGGTCGCTCAAGATACAATCAAGAGGAAGGGATAAGACTTTGACGAAACATTTTGCTCCGGTAGCAAGATTAGAGGCAATACGTCTACTATTAGCATATGCCTTGCTCCATGAATTTTGAGCTATATCAAATGGACGTGAAGAGTGCCTTTCTCATGGGTACATAAATGAAGAAGTCTATGTCAAGCAGCCTGATAATGATCTCAAGAGCATGAAAGATGATTCATATTTAAATAAATTAGGATAAACTTTATATATTTTAATTTGTTTGTATTAATTCTTAGTTTGCTTTGATTTGGAATTGTAATGGTTTTATTATTGATTTAGTTTTTGTTATGTTGTAGTGAAGATATTTATTTACTTACATTAAGTTATTTTAGAAAAAAAAAAAGATGTAAGACTAATATGGGCCTAGAGAAATGTGTCACTTATGACCCATTTAGGTTTAGAGATAGACTTAGTATAAATAAGCATTTGTAACCTCATGGAGGGGCAGATTTTGATTATTATTTTTGTGAGACTTTGCTCTCTAGAGTTCTTGAAAGAATCATCTTGAACTTATCAAGGCTGTTAATCCTTGTGGCGTTCTTTTTGGCTTATCAATCTCTAGATTGTGGCGCCATTTTGTTCCTTTGTTTCGTTGCTGAATAATAATATTGAGTTTCCTTTACATCAAATCCTAATACTCCAATTCTTTCAATTTTCGTGATCAGTAACCAGCGTTATATCTCGAGTTCTATATATTGTTTTTCGGTGATTCAAAAGTCTAACTTTGCGTTTCAGAACGTCAATCTTTCACCTCGATTTGGAATCGGCCAAATCGGAGTTTCGCAGCGCCGTTTATCGCGTTCTCCAGCCATACGCCATTTCACTCAAATTTGTAAGTTTCCGACCTAGAACGATCTTTAAAGTGAACTATGACTAACAAGATCATATCCAGCCCCCTGGGTTTGAAGATTCCAAAATCCCTCACACGTTTACAAATTGAAAAAGGCTCTTTATGGTCTAAAACAAGCTCCAAGAGCTTGGTATGACAGATTAAGCACCTTTTTTATGTGAACGAGGATTTGACAAAGGGAGGTTTGATAAAACTCTATTTGTCAAAAGAGATAATGGTCACACATATTGGTTCAAAATTTATGTTGAATATATAATATTTGGATCAACCAACAAGGACATATGTGAAGAATTCTCTTCAATAATGCAAGGAGAATTCGAATGTCCATGATGAGAAAATTAAACTATTTTCTTGGACTTCATATCAAGTCCAACTTGAGCACGGCATCTTCATCCATCAGCAAAATATTGTAAAGAATTACTAAAGAAATTTGAAATGGAAAATTGCAAAGAAAGTACAACTCCAAATGGGATCTGGAACATATGTTGATAAAGATGCTTCAGGAATTTCTATCGACATATTCAATATCGAGGTATGATTGGATCATTATTATATCTAACGGCCAGCCGACCAAATATCATGTTTAGTGTTTGTCTATGTGCAAGATTTCAGGCAGATCCAAAAGAATCACATCTAGTAGCTGTTAAAAGAATTATGAAGTATCTGAAAGGAACAACAAATGTAGGCCTATGGTATCCCAAGGGTAGCATATGTAGTCTAGTTGGATACTCTGATTCGGATTAATGCGGGATCAAAACAGACCGTAAAAGCACCAGCGGCACGTGTCATGTCTTAGGAAATGCACTTGTTTCATGGTCTTGTAAAAAGTAAGCTTGTGTTGCACTTAGTACTGCTGAGAGCTGAATACATTGCAGCAGGAAGCTGTTGTGCCCAGATTCTCTGGCTCAAACAGCAATTGCATGACTATGGAGTTGATCTCGGATGCATTCCCTTAAGATGTGATAACACAAGCGCAATAAACATCTCAGAATCCAATCATGCACTCCAGAACTAAACACATCGATATTTCGACATCATTTTCTACGGGATCATGTACTTAAAGGTAATGTTGAGGTAACATTTGTTGATACACACAATCAATTGGCCGATATATTTACAAAACCGTTACCTAAAGACTCATTTTATAAAATCCGAAGAGAAACTTGGTATTTTGAGTGAAATGATGATCTTTAACCATTGCATGATATACATAGTTTGCCATATCTATTATGTCTTGTTGATTATTGCTTGTTGATATATGATTTGTGTATTACATGATGCAATTTTCATAAAAACTGAGTTTTTAAGCAAAATTGTGTTTATGTAGTCGAATACAAAGATCTGTATTCGAATACAACTTTCCTAGATTTCCTGTATTCGAATACAAAGGAGTGTAGTCGAATACACGTTCCCAGAAAAATGTGTATCGAATACAGAAGGTGTAGTCGAATACACCTTCGCGTTTTTGCGCAGATATAAAAACTGCTTCACATATTTAGGGTTACTTTATTTGGTATTCGAATACAGCCCCAGTTCATCCTCTCTTCTCTCCAAAACTCATTCATCCCTCCTCCTTCCACTCTCTTACCCATTCACCCAACCTAACACATCCATTTCTCTTACTTTTCTTTTGTCATTCCTCTTCAAATCTCTCACAACTCTCACATTTTCTTCTAAAACCCACTTTCCCCAAAACTACCATTTCTCACCATGGAGTCCGCAAACGAAGCCCACGCACCAAACATAGCAGCAGTAGGTCCCTCACGAAACGAACAAGAAATCCTAACATCACGGATTTATCCCGGCTCTCTACACACACCGGAGAAAATTGATCATTTTCGCACATTCTACTCGGACAAGCGCCTTATTATCCCAAAGTATGGTACTCTAGACTCTTTCTCTGACTTTAAATTTCCTGCGTTGCTCAAAGCACAACATGTTGAAGAGTTTATAGGCTACAAAGGTCCGTTTTATCCCGATTTGGTTAGGGTTTTTTATTGCAATCTCATGCAAGAGGGAAAACTGTTAGTCTCTCGGGTTAAGGGTAAAATCATCCGTTTAAATACCAAAACCATTGGAGAAATTCTGAATATCCCTTTAATGGTGAAAATTTTTGTCCAAACCAATTATGTGAATGGGGTGACATTTCTAAGTATTGATGCGTATGTCTCCCTCTGTCGATTTGACCGACGCACCATGGAACAAAAGAGGGCTCAGGCAGGTTCCAAAATATGCCCACAACGGTATGGGTGTGGGAAATCTACTGTTGATTATCGGCTTCTACCACTATTTCCTTAGCTACATTCTGGTTCCAAAGGCTGGAAATTACTCCCAAATTCGGAGTTTGAATTGCAAATTATGAATTTTCATGTTTGAAGGTCGTAACTTAATTGGGCATTTTTTGTGAAATCTATTTTGTTTGGCTCTCGCGAGGCAATTGGCTTACCCTATGCAAAGGAAGTTTTCACGAATTTTGGAACACTTTGGTGTGGACTTCTCTAATGAAGTTATGTTTACACCCCACCAAAGAAATATGTTGGATTTAGGTGTCTTGCTAACATGCGGATAATATGGAATGACGAGCTTGAAGCATTTGTGCATAAAGGTGATCATGGTCCACCATCTGAAGATGCACCGGAGGACAATGCTGGACCCTCCAACACTGCTGCTCAAGGAGATGAAGCTGGCGAGGACACTGCATCTGATGATGATTATATCTCCAATCAAATGATCATGACTCGCCTTGATTCTTTCCAAACCTTCTTCCAAACTCAATTCGACAAGTTGACCACCTCTATCGACACTCGCTTCATCAATATTGAAACTACTATTGCTCGCAATCATGACGCACTATCTCAAGACATTAGTAATTTATCAGACAAACTTGATCATTTCCACATTCCGACAGATTTTGATTAAGTTCTTTAGTTATGTACTAAGTTCACTTTTTGCATTATGTATTATTGTGATATTTGTTTTATGAACTCCTTTGTCGTTTTAATTTCTGGTGTATTTGTATTGCTCGTTTCGGGACATGTTTATGTATTAACTTCTATGATATTCTGACTTAATTTCCATTTATGCTACTCTTGTTCCCTTATATGCCTTTTGTGTATGATTATGCTCGAAACATGTATGTCTCTTTTTCTTTTCTATTCTTCTTCTTTTTGATCATGTCAAAAGGGGGAGAATTTGGTGTTGTTGTTGCATTTCAAACCTTGTAGGCACTCAAAAACAATTTTTTTTCAAATCATCACATACAACGGGGGAGTATGCACCTATTACGGGGAGCAAAGATTTAAACAATACACTCTCTTCACAACAACATTTTGTCATAATCAAAAAGGGGAGAATGTAAACTACATGTTTTTGATGACGACAAGACCACCAACTATGGACAATGCAGCAAGATCAAAAAGAAGATCAAACCATCTTGAATAAGCTTCAAATCCAATAATAAATGATTAAATGTAAAGGTATATGATACAAATCAATAGTTCAAATACATGAGAACAATTCATATTTACATATGCATTTAACATGTTTTCGAAAATCAAAAACAACATTTACAAATCATTTAAATCATATTTTTGACAATTTGCATAAGTGTATTCGAATACACCATGTTGTATTCGAATACAACTTAAGTCAGAGGCAAAACGTTAAATGGTGTATTCGACTACACCCATCTGTAGTCGAATACAAGCTAGTCAGTGGCCAAGTGTATTCGACTACACCCATATGTTAGTCGAATACAAGTTAAGTCAGAGGCTAAAATACACTAATCTGTATTCGAATACAAGATGTAAAATTTGAATTTTTTGAACGTTACAAAGACGTGTATTCGAATACACATATACTGTATTCGAATACACCTGGAAACATTACAATTTTTCAGATCTGGAATGGCTCTAGAACATTGTAATTTTTCATCAAACCTCTTGGATCAATGGCCACGAATCTGAAAGAATGTTTTATGGAGTATAAATACCCCATAACTTCAGATCAAAAATCAACAATCCTTGATAAAATTCATTAAACAACTTTGAACAAAATTCTGATTTTTCTAAGTACTTGGATTAGATTTTCATATCATTCTAAAAGTTCTCAAGTACTTGAATTGCTATTGAGTTGTTTATCAATATACCACATCTTAGACTCATTCAAACCTTATTGTATCATTTGTACAAGTAAGATAGTGGTGTGCTATCTTAGAAGTATTGTTAGAAGTATTGTAGCAAGAATCCCAGGGCGGGAGGTGTTACATTTTTCTGACAAGTATTGGATTAATCTCTTGTGGTGTGCAAGAGGACTGGACGTACCCTTGGTTATAAGGGGAACCAGGATAAATCTTAACGTGTTCATTTACTTACTGCACATTTTATTAAGCCTTGTTCTTAAACTCAGAAAATTCAATTACCATATCACTAAAAATAAGAAAATTTACTAACACCTAATACACCCCCCCCCCCTCTTAGGCGTAGTTCTATACTTACAATTGGCATCAGAGCAGGTTAAGGTAACTTATTCCTCGATCAATTACTCATGGCTTCCGCACAACCTATTTTTAGAGACGGTGGTAGCAGTACCAAGCCACCATGTTTTGTTGGAGAGCATTACGATTTTTGGAAAAATCCGTATGCCAAGCGTATCTCGAAGCACAAGGAGACGATATATGGGATGCAGTTGAAAATGGTCCTCATATTCCAAAAAACTATCATCAATAACAAAGAAGTAATAAAGATAAAAAATTCTTGGACTGACGAGGATAAAAGAAAAGTGCTTTTCGATAAAAAGGCTAAGAATATATTACAATCTGCACTAGGAATGGATGGAGTTTTTCCGCATATCTCACTGTAAAACAGCAAAAGAAATATAGGATACATTGGAAGTAACTCACGAAGGCACCATTGAGGTAAAGAGATCCAAACTCAACACACTATCACAAGAATATGAGTTATTTCGAATGCAGCCCGGAGAGACTATTCTAGATTTACAGAAAAGGTTCTTCGTCACCTAACCAATCATTTGACAGCACTCGGAAAAATCTTCACAAATGATGAACTAAATCTAAAAGTACTAAAGGTCATTGACAAGGGCATGGCAACCAAAAGTTACAGCAATATCGGAAAAAAGAAAAGCCTATACAAGATGTCTCTTTCTGCACTATTTGGAAAACTTTTCAAGAGCACGAAATCGCGAACTTGGAAGGCCTAGAACAAAATGAAAGTCAAGAAAAGAAGACAAAAAATATTGCTTTAAAGACCGAATCAAAAAGAACAAATCAAAGACAATGATTCAGATGAAGATTAAAATATTATCCTTCTTGTTAAGAAAATTTGGTAAGTTTCTTAAGAATGATAGAACATTCAAAAGGAAAAAACTTCAAGAAGAAAGATAATTCTACATCAAAATCAAAACTTTACTTGCTTTGAATGTGGAAAACAACTCAAGGACATATTAAAGCAGATTGTCCAAACCTTGCTAAAAAGAATGTCAACAAAAAGAAAGGATCTTCAAAGAAGGCATACATAGCTTGGGAAGACAATGCAGGTAAGTTCATCTTCAGAAACAGAAAGTGAAGAATACGCCAATGTTGCATTAACTCGGCTTCGCATCAATCAGATGATGAAGAAGAGGTTAGTAATATAGACTCTCCTCAATTATAATCAAAACTAATAATGAATTAATTATAGAATACAATGATGCTTCAAAACGCAAATTAAAGGAATTACTTATTGACATGTAAAACAACTGTGGAAACTAGTTATCAACACAAAAGAAACACAATCTCAAGTTTACAAGAAAAAGTTGATATTATGGAGAAAAATTCCGAAGAAACTAAAACAGAATTTTGCCATGCAATAAATGTGATTCCTTTCTTTTCAAAAATTGTTCAATTAAATAGGAGTGATTGAACGGTACGAAAAAGCGACAATTAGGATTGCGAAAATGTTTTAAATATGCAAAGATACTCAAATGACAAAATAGTGGTCTTGGATATTCAAAATTTGATAAACCAAATTCGAACAAAACTATTGTTTGTTAAAAGCAAGTAGTCAATCTAATCAGAGAGAAAGTATTATAGTTATGAAAAAGGATGATCTTTATAATAAGAAAATTATTCAAAATAAATCTCATACATATGCCTACTAAACAGTAGATTTAATCCTACTTGTTCTTATTGTGGTTTTCAATGGTCATACACCTAATACATGTCATATTAGAAACATTAGTATTCCAAGAGGGCATTAACATATGGGTAAAGAAAGGTACTAACCATCAAGGACCCAAAGCACATTGGGTACTAATTAAAGTTTGATTTCAATTTTGTAGGTTTGCAAACAAGAAGGACTTCAAACATGTGGTACTTAGATAGTGGCTGCTTCCAAACACATGACGGGTGATATCAACAAAATTTTCAGCTTTAACACTTGAGTCAAAGGGACATGTAGTATATGGAGACAACAACAAAGGAAAAAATTTTAGGCATTGGAAAAGTCGGTACAACACCATCCATCCCCTCGATTGAAGATGTCTTATATGTTGAAGGTCTAAAACATAATCTCATAAGCATCAGCCAGCTTTATGACAAAGGATACAAGATAATTTTTAATAAAGATGAGTGCATCATCTAAAATGAAGCTACAATGAAACTCAGTTTGTCGGTAAGCGTTTCAAAAACATTTTCAATATACTTAATCTTGAAGATTTATCCTTAAAAATGAAATGTCTTTTGGTAAGCGACAATAATGATGCTTTGGCTATGGCATAAAAGATTTGCTCATATTCACATGGATCATTTAAACAAATTGGTCAAGCATGATCTTGTTGTAGGCCTACCAAAAATGAAATTTATAAAGGATAAATTATGTGACGCTTGTCAAAAAGGCAAACAAACAAAAAGTTCTTTCAATCCTAAAAAATGTCATTTCAACCTCTAGACCACTACAATTGATACATATGGACTTGTTTGGTCCATCAAGAACCAAAAGCCTTGGTGGAAACTCATATGGACTAGTCATCGTTGATGATTACTCAAGGTTCACTTGGACCTTATTCTTGGCAAATAAAAATGAAGCTTTTAAGGCATTTAAAAACTATGCCAAGCTAGTCCAAAACAAACAATCTACCAAAATTGTATCAATTAGAAGTGATCACAGAAGGGAATTTCAAAAAACGGAAGTGATCACTAATCTGTATTCGACTACACTGATGTGTATTCGAATACAAGATGTAAAATTTGAATTTTTTGAACGTTACAAAGACGTGTATTCGAATACACATATACTGTATTCGAATACACCTGGAAACATTACAATTTTTCAGATCTGGAATGGCTCTAGAACATTGTAATTTTTCATCAAACCTCTTGGATCAATGGCCCGAATCTGAAAGGATGTTTTTATGGAGTATAAATACCCCATAATTCAGATCCAGAAAATCAACAATCCTTGATAAAATTCATTTTTAAACAACTTTGAACAAAATTCTGATTTTTCTAAGTACTTGCATTAGATTTCATATTCATTCTAAAAGTTCTCAAGTACTTGAATTGCTATGAGTTGTTTATCAATATACCACATCTTAGACTCATGCTCAAACCTTATTGTATCATTTGTCACAAGTAAGATAGTGGTGTGCTATCTTAGAAGTATTTGTTAGAAAGTACTACTGTCAGCACAGAATCCCAGGGTGGGAGGTGTACATTTTCTGACAAGTATTGCGATTAATCTCTTGTGGTGTGCACGAGGACTTGGACGTACCCCTTGGTTACATAAGGGAACAGGAATAAATATTAACGTGTTCATTTACTTACTGCACATTTTATTAAGCCTTGTTCTTATAAATTCAAGAAAATCAATTACCATATCACTAAAAACAAGACATAAATTTACTAACACCTAATTCAATCCCCCCTCTTAGGCGTACTTCTATACTTACAATCACACATCTATTCACAATTTACTATTTCATAAATTTGTACTTAATCTCCTCAAATTAATTGGAACACTTTCAAATCACACTTGTCAAACCCCAAAAACACATTCTCATTCCCTAATTATCTTTTATTTTCCTACTATCAAAACTAATAACCTCAATACGTTTTTAGACTTTTTGTTTTGTCAATTTTATTTATTTTAAGGTGAATTACACTTTTGTGCTTCTATTTTATCTCATTCACACTGTGTCAAATTTTAATTTTAATGATGTGTCAAATAACCTGAAGGATATGGAGTCATCCATTAAGGTAATGGCATTATTTTATTATGTTAAATTAAAAAAAAAAAAACATTGCCATTATTTAAAAATTAATATTTTATATAAGTCAACAGTACAAAATTCAAAAATCTAAAATTGAATAAAAAAATACCCAAAGTTGAGAAAGTACACTTTCTTGTCATTCATCCGGTGAATATGTATATCTATGGTCAAGTGGATGAGATGAATTGATATTGGGATGTAGACTTAATATTAATTCACATGAAACTTATCAAATTGATTAAAAGTTTGAGATATAAAAACATCAAATGTTTGTGATACCAAGATTCCAAATACTCGTTTGTTCACAGACTTAAACCTCTCAGCAGTGATACTAATATACTAAAAACGTTTAAAAGATATCAAAAGGTACAAGACAGTTTAAGACTTGAAGACTTTGTCTTCACTCTCACTTTACTTCAGATGCAACATATAACATATTAGCATTTCATTTGGCACTTGTTTGCAACTTCCAATTCACTAGCAACCTTTAAACATGAACAAATTTAACTAAATTTCAAATGAAGCATCAAAATAACCACAGAGTAGGGAAGAAAAACATCATTCACTTAACAATCCTAACCATATCACAAAGTGACACAAATCACAAAAACTCCCTCAAAAGAAAAGAAAATAAAAATCGACATTTCCATTGTAGTCTAAAATACAAAATAGAAGTGGACATGGACAATGAAATACGGGTACCTTTGAGGTTAGACGTGTCGATGTGTCTGACATGTGTCATTCCAACACCCGTACGACACCTCAAATAAGTGTCCGAAAAATAAAAATTGTGTTTTCTTCACTTCGACACACCTTAGACCCCTTGGACACATCTCAAACACAACTACATGGATTAAAAATGTGACAAACCAATGATGATTAATGATGGAGGTTAAAAACATGAAATTTAATTACATCATGTTTATTTTTTCCAGAAGTAATGCATCAATGAAAATGAAAAACTATCATATATGTATCGGTGTCCTATATTTTTTACATTAGCAGTGTAGAAATATAAGACTCAAAATACAAAACCAGCTTTCATATCATCTAGATTGCTGCAGTTTTTAGCACTAAGTCTACGATTTAACACCGCATGTAACCAAAATCAGCAATTATGCAGAAAATAGAAGCATGCTTCCTACAAGCATTCAAGATCTAAACTCTAAGTTGTGTTCATCACAACAATTTCATGACCTTTCCATCTCACAATACTTCTTTTTTAACACATATTCTACTCATTACACATCAATTTAAGTGCCAAGCTTGTCCCTGTTGGTCTTAGAATAAGCCATTCAACCTTAAGTTTAGTATTCTAAAAAATTTAAGCTTTGTAAGATTAGAATTATATGCAGAAGTATTAGTATTCAAAAGAATTTTTTTTTAAGTTACTTGATATGTGAACAATAGTTCACTTTATGACAGAACCACAAGGATACATGTATGAAATCATCAAGTGGATATGTAGTGATTATTTTGCAATAAAAGATAAAAGCAGGTTTACTTCACATGTAAGTGAGTATATTAGGTGGTTGAATTCTATCATGCATCTCATCCACAAGCTCCAAAGCATATGAGATTCTCCCAAATTTGCTCAAACCATCAATAAGAGAATTGTGAGTTACCACATCAAGAATGAATTTTTTACATTGCATTTCTTCAAAGAGATTCACAGCTTCGTCCACCATTTTAATATTACAAAATCCATTAATCATGATACTATAGCTCTGATTATCAGGAGCCATTTTCCTTTGAACCATTATGTTGATTGTACTATTGCCTTTGTTCACTTCATTTATCAAACAATATCCATCCATTAAAGTGTTATAAGTAACAATATCTGGCATTACTCAATTGCTATTTCCCTTTTCAACAAATGGAAGTTAGGGGAATCAACCCTGACTTAGTAAATTGCAGTCTCTTAATGAATTGTTTTTGCCAATTGGGTCATATCACTTTTGCTTTTTCTGTTTTCTCAAAGATTCTCAAAAGGGGTTATCACCCAAATACAATAACTTTGATACTTATAACACTTTAATGGATGGATATTGTTTGATAAATGAAGTGAACAAAGGCAATAGTACAATTAACATAATGGTTCAAAGGAAAATGGCTCCTGATAATCAGAGCTATAGTATCATGATTAATGGATTTTGTAATATTAAAATGGTGGACGAAGCTGTGAATCTCTTTGAAGAAACGCAATATAAAAAATTCATTATTGATATGGTAACTTACAATTCTCTTATTAATAGTTTGCTCAAATTTAGGAGAATCTCATATGATTTGGAGTTTGTTAATCGGATGCATGATAAAGTTCGACCACCTAATATACTCACTTACAGTTCTATCTTGGAAATATTGTTGGGTTGGGATTTTACAAATCGTATTGCATTTGCTCTAGCCAATATCTTATACTCTCATTTTATCTCATGTGGAGTAAACCTGCTTTTATCTCATGTGGTTCTGTCATTAACTAAACTATTGTTCAGGCACAAGCTTGGCATTTAAATTGATGTGTAATGAGTAGAATATGTGTTAAAGAGAAGTATTGAGAGTTGAAAAGGTCATGAAATTGTTGTGAGGAACACAACTTAGAGTTTAGATCTTGAATGCTTATAGGAAGCATACTTCTATTTTATGCATAATTGCAGATTTTGGTTACATGTGGTGTTAAATTGTAGACTTAGTGCTTAAAATTGAAGCAATCTATATGGATGACATGAAAGATGGTTTAAAAGATATACAGACTGCGACATGGACACCTAATACGACCAACACTTCGATACTACTAATTTAAAAGATACAGGACACCGACACCGATACATATATGATAGTTTTTCACCTTCATGGATTCATCTACTTCCGGAAAAAATAAACTTGTTGTAATTAAATTTCATGTTTTTAACCTACATCATTGCTTTGACACATCTTTAACCCCTGTAGTTGTGTTTGAGATGTGTCCAAGGGGTTAAAGGTGTGTCGAAGTGAAGAAAAATAAGTTTTATTTTTTGAACACTTATTTTAGGTATCATACAGGTGTCGTAGACTGTTATGAAGGGGTTTGTGTGATTTTTGACTATTATGAAAATGTCAATTTTTAGACTATTATGAAAATGTCAATTTTTATTTTATTTTCTTTTGAAGGGGTTTGTGTGATTTTTGTCACTTTATGATATGGTTAGGATTGTTAAGTAAATAATGTTTTTCTTCCATGTTTTGTGGTTATCTTGATGCTTCATTTGAAGCTTAGTTAAATTTGTTCATCATTGAAGGTTGCTAGTGAATTGGAAGTTGCAAACAAGTGCCAAATGAAATGCTAATATGTTATATGTTGCATCTGAAGTAGAGTGAGAGTGAAGCATGCAAGCTGAAAACTCTTCTTCCCCTTTCCCCCAAGTGTATTTTCATTAGTAATAATTGGATTTTTTATATTGTGCTCCACAAAGACTTCAAATACCTTGTACCTTTTGATATCTTTTAATCAATTTGGTAAATTTTATGTGGAACATTAAGTCTACCGTCTACATCCCAATATCAATTCATCTCATCCCTTTGGCTACTGACATAATTATTCACCGGATAAATTACAAGAAATGTGTCTAGGGTTCATGACTTTCTAACTTGGGTATTTTTTTGATTCAATTCTGATTTTTTTAATTTTGTAACTTGTGTTTTATAATAAAATGTTTATTTTAAATGTTGTTTTTTAATTCAACATAATGAAATAATGGCATTAAATTTGCCATCTATATGTTTAGGTTATTTGACACATCATTTAAAATTAAAAATATGACACATTGTAAATGAAATATGGAGCTAATTTCATGAATGAGATAAAATAGGGAGACCAAAAGGATAATTCAACCTAAATATAAATAAATTGATAAAAAAAAAACCTAAACATAAATAAAAATACCAAACAACTTTAAAAGGAATATAATTGTACCAGATATTGGCCGCGCTTTGCGCATGAACATTTGATATATTAATATTTAATATATTAAATTAAGATTAAATTGTACTTTAACTTTATAAACATTACTCTTTGAATTTAAAATCAAAGATGATTAGTAGATAATAGTTATTAAATGATATATTAGAAGTAGAAAAAATGTTATGTTACACAAGTGAGACAAGCTCTGCATCATACACAACTTTTATCGACCATTGGATTAATAAGTTTAATGATTCGGCCAAATGAGATATTACGAGACTTAATGATTCAATGGTAGAAGATAAACTCATGCATGGTAGATGGTTTTACCTATGCACATCAGAAAAAACTAAAAAGTAATCATCTTTAATATGATTTTATTGTAATTTTCTATCACATTTTTTAGATATGTTCAAAATAATTGATAATGATTTAAAAAATTAAAGTTAAAATATTTATTTGAACTAATTAATTATTTGGACAACATTTTGTTTAGTTTATATTATAATTGTTATTGTTGTATTTCTATTTAAAAAATTTACGAGACAAAATCGATCACATTCTCCATATGAAGTGATATTGAGAGGTGTGAAAAATTCTTCCCTTAACCTTAGATATTTCAATGACAATTTTTAAACCAAAATATTGTCATTACTTTATCAACCAAGTTCATGAGTTCTTCACTAAAAAGATATTCAAGACATGATTTTAAATTGTGTTACCCAACTGCCGTTTTAACGACATTGCAACTATAATTTAGACCGCATTTTTCTGCAATTTAAAAGTTTGTAGCGCTACAGCAACAACAATCGTAATTTAAAATCATGATTCAGTGAATTGATATCATTGTCACTTGAAACAAAAGACCCTAGTTCTTAATTAAAATCAAAGAAACAAGTAATAAGGGTGCAAGTATACATTTTAAAGGATATAATAAGTTAATAACCAGTTTCTATGATAATTAAACTTGACAATTTAATATGGTGACAGGGAAATTACTTTGCAGAAATCAAACATGCAGTAAAACTATGCCTGGATCATTAGGACATGAAGAGCAAGATGCAAAAACATTTGCTTCATGGGTAACAATAATAATATGCATTTCATTATATAAGCTTATATACTATATGAATTTAATTAACATCAATTTTCATTGTTATTTTAGAGAATTGACTATTTGAAGTATGATAATTGTGAGAATAATAATATAAACCCAAAAGAAAGGTATATATGTGGTTTTCAAATTGCATATACAAATCAACTAAATGCTTCTAAAATCTATGAATTCATGCATTTTGTAAAATAGGTATCCAGCAACAGGAGATATTTAAATACAACATGAATCTAATTCAAAGAATTTCATTATCTTGTACTCAGTTTCGAACCTGACCAATGTTTGCATCAGATCCATGCTTTACTGAACACTTGACAGAAACATAGCATTAAAGACACAGTTGATGCAAGAGATTTATGGGAGGTGAAAGACATAATTTGACTTATTTTGTTCTTCACAATCCCATGAATTCATAGCATTAAAGACACCTATAATGTTTTGAGTTTTTGACTATTTATATTGAAATTTGCAGCATTCAACACAATCATCAGTTTCTTGAGATATATCTGCTGAATTAGACTCACATGCTTGTAAGATCTATGTCCTGAGTCCGAAATAAGTTCTCGATATATTTAGACAGAAAAGGAGACAAACAACAGAAGTCAGGACTACCACAAATGCATTGGCAATCATTCGAGGTTCCGTAAAAGGAAACAGAAATCAATTGGAAATTTATTTGTCAATAGGAAATGCAGAAACAAAGGAATATAAGTTATATCTTTAATATGGTTTTTCATTGTAATCTATACAATGAGGACAATTTGATCTCAATACGAATCTAAATGATGTTCATTTAAACATGTAACCCATTTAAAGGATAAGGGATGAAAAAAACAGTTGAAAAAAGGAACTATAAATACTAATATTGAGAATTTTACAATCAGCATTCACAATGTTCTACTTCTCTAGCTAACTAACCCTTTTCCCCTAAATATTATGGACCTGACTTTTAGGCCTAAACAAGCAAACTTGTATCCATGATCCCCATCAGATTTCACATGTATTCTACCTTTGTATTTGTAAAGATTCCAAAACAGTATATCAGGAATGGCAGCAATGAATCAAAAAGAATTGATTGAAATGATAAAATAATGTTGAAACATTGATTCAAAATAATAATGTTTAAAAAGAAAAATATCTTACCTACTTTCGGTCTTAAAGAAGACCTCTCACAATCATTTCTCGAAGAAGTTTCTTCGCTTTTTCATTTTCATCACTTTTGAACAGAGAAAGAATAATTATTTCGTAAGTTAAAGCATTTGGAATGCAGCCATTGTCTTTCATTTTTGAGAACAAATCCAACGCTTCGTCCAACAAGCCCTTGTTACAAAACCCTTGGATCATAACTGTCCATGTACAAACATCTAGATCGTAGCCTTTGAGCAAAAGATCTTCAAAAATCTTTTGTGAATCCTCTATTCTTCCCACTTCTACACAATCCATTGAGAACGTATACATACATATTTGGTTGAATATCACGGTCTTTAATTTTTTTCAACAATGCAAACATCATGGCTTTTGCATAAAGCATCCAATATAGAACTGTAAGTATATATATTAGGTGGTTGGCCCCTATCATGCATCTCACCAACAAGCTCCAAAGCATATGTAATTCTCTCCGATTTGCACAAACCACCAATGAGGGAATTGTAAATTACAACAGGAACAATTTTTCTGGACTGCATTTCTTTGAAGAGGATCATGGCATCATCCACCATTTTAATCTTGCAGTGTCCATTAATCATGATATTGTAGCTCCTAACGTCAGGAGCCACTCCCTTTGGGCCATAATGTTGAGTATACTCTTAGCCTTGTTCACTTCATTAACGAGGCAATATCCATCTATTAAACAGTTGTAAGTAACAATACTCGGCTTTATGTCATTTTTCATCATCACAAGAAACACATTTTTAGCTTCTTTCAACTTCCCTTCCTTACAAAAAGCATCAACCAATATATTAAAAGTATACACATCGGGTTGATGTTTTCCGTTGTCATTTTATTAAACAAATCAATTCCTTCTTTCAATTGACCAATGATGCAAAAGCCACTAATTAGTGCACTGTAAGTGAAAACATCACGAGAAATTCTCGACAGCTATTTCAGAATATAAATCACATGCATCAGAAACAAGTTTATCTTTGCACAAACTATCAATAATCGTGTTGTACATTACCACATTAGGTTGAACCAATTTCCCATCAACTCGTCTCAGCAACTCTAGAGCTGCTCTTGTTCCTCCAACTTTGCATAACCAATTGATCAAAGTCCCGTAACTAACTTGATCCAACTGAAATCCTTGTGCTACCACCTTGTCATGAAAGTGCAATGCTTTATGAACCTCACCTTTAAGACATAGACCCTTGATCAGTGTGGTAAAAGTTATTGTATCAGGATGATAACCCCTTTTGAGAATCTTTGAGAAAACAGAAAAAGCAAAAGTGATATGACCGAATTGGCAAAAACAATTGATTAAGAGACTGCAAGTTACAAAGTCAGGGTTAATTCCCCTAATTTCCATTTGTTGAGAAAGGGAAATAGCAATTGAGTAATGCTTAGCTTTCACAATGGAACCTAAAATCTTGCCAAATTCAATGGGTGGTGGGTAGGATTTGTTATGGAGCAAACGATTGAACAATGAAATGGAATTGTCAAGATGAGGATTATTGAATTGAGGGAAAGGGTTGAAGCTGAGAAGCAAAAAGAGGGAATGAAATTAAAAGGAAGAAACTTTTTGGGAATGAAAAGAGAAACAAACCTGAACCTAGTTGAAAACAAAACATTGTTTGTTGTGGTTGCAAGTGGATGTGATAAACAAAACCTTCGAATTTTCATGTTTGTATGTTATATATAACTGTCCAACAGAGCTTATATAGAACTTAAGATCGAACTCTTTTTAAACAATCAATTTTTTAATTATGTGAAATAAACTTTTTTAATTATGTGAAATAAACGTTGGTTTTCATTATTTTATTGTAATTTCAGTATGGGAAGTTAGGAGTTGTTAAAATATTGTCTATGCAATTTCATCCTAGAGTTTCATAATAATATGTATATGCCCAAAGGGTATAATACGGATTTCATTGAATTGCATCCAAAAAAGGATGATGCAAAGTCTTTAACATTCTATAGATACGTTAACCCCGATTTAACCCAAGTTTACATTCTCTTGTACTTGGAATAACATAAGTAGGTCTAAGCTAAGAGGAAAATGGGTTGATAGTCAAGCCTTGAAGTTTCTTTTATGTTCAAAGAAGCATCTCCTCTAGAGAAAATGGTCAAAGGCCTTCCAAAGTTAAAAGGTAAGCGAGATGGAAAGAGGGAGAATAGCGTCTAACCTACACACATTGATACACACACATTTATCTCTAATATATTCATCACAGTTAGTTATCAATAAAGACAAACTCAATAAATGTGGATCCACAAATATAGTAAAGAGTGATGGAGTTTTCTTGAAGAGTTTTTTACTTGTGATTACTGGAACAAGTGTTGGTAGATTGCAAATTGAACTATTGTCTTAATCTTACGGTTAATCTTCAATTTATAGGTGATGAAAAACGTTGAATATTCAATTCAAACTGAATATAGTTGTTAGACACATCAGCAAAGTGTCACATCTGTTGTAAAACCATTAAACACGTGTTTATATTATTGTCCAGAACGTTATTGACAAACCCATAATGTTCTTGATTTTTTATAACGTGAATGAGTGTGAGAATGGGCATTCAGTGTCATTTGCTACTATTCTAAATCTGAATTATTCAAAGCTTTCAACATAACAGTGTAAGTACATTTTACTTGCGTCTTTGTCTTTCTTTCTTACAACTCATCAATTTGGAGATCAATCTGGAAGCTGTTTTCCTCCTTTGGCCCTTCAATTCGAGTTACTGGCTTGATAACTTTTGGGTGGCCCATGTGCGAATTATAAATCTAAAACAGGCTTTTAGTGATCCCAAAACTGAATCATTTGTATGTTGTCTTTTATTTAAGATAAGCAGAACGTTCTGCAATCATTTTGTCATTGATTCGAGTATCATTATGTAGAACATTTTGTATGTTTGTTTTTGCAAGTAGACCTTCAAATCTTGACTTTTAATTGTTCATTAAATGTTAGAAAGCTCATGTGCGAAATGCCAACTGAAATACTGCACGTTGCCCTTTCAAGAAGATCCTTATTGTCAGTTGTTCTTTAATAGAACAACTAGAACATTCTGGTGAATGTTTTTCCATCGTTCTTTAAACAAATTTAATAAATGACTCAATATTGAAATGATTTTTTCTTCAAAGTTAATTCTTGTTATTTTGCTGAACTGATATGAATATTTATAAGTGCAATGAACCTGTTCGTCATGAGAACAATATTTATAACAATTGAGAATGTTGTCTTCGATATGAGAGGATAAATCTTTTGTTGAAGCAATAATTCCTACAATTTCTCTTGGTATTACACATGTTGTGTCTTGTCTATCAAGTATCCCTGAGATACAATTTCTCTGTTGTTACACATTGTTTTCCCTCGAATTTATATTTACTTATTGTTTATGAAATTTATCTGTATCTATTATATAAGAAAAATCAATACCTTGAGTAACTAAAGGAAAATCAAATCTTTTTGGTTAAACAAATGGTGAAAATTAATTACTTCCTCGTTCCGTGGACAACTTGTTTGATTTGAAAAAAAACTATTTTAGATTTTTAATTTTTCTTAACAATTATAAAAATGCAAAAAATATCATTTGATTTTTTACTTTAAAAAATAACTATGTGCAATATGTAATAATTCTTTATTTGGATATTCACTTTCTCATGTATACTCTAGAAATTTTATAATTCTGACAAATTACTTTCCTACGAACATATAAATAAGAGCTTTTATTTAACTTTTGAATATTATTTTCGTAGTTTTAAGCCTCTAATTATTTTTAGTATAAACATGCCTCTTAATGAATAAATGGGATAGTAGGAACAATAAAATAGTATACAAAATGATACTTTTAAGATGAAAAAGTTGATAACATTATAGAGAAAGTCAAAAGGAGTTTTGAAAAGATATTTGTGGATCTGAATTATAGTCAAATTGAGTTGGACGAGATTATGTTCAAGTATATTTTAAGTATTGATAATTTTAATGACAATACAAATTTTACAAACTGAAGTAGTTTAAAGGGGGGGCATATTATTGTGAAAGTAATCGAAGTTAGGAGTTGTTAAAATATTGTATATGCAATTTAATCCAAGAGTTTCATAATAATATGTACTAGATTATGGCCCGCGCGCTGCGCAGATATTAATTAATTAATTTTATAAGTTTTATAAGTAATATTTTATGTATTATAAAATAGTTATCTTATAATATTACTTTATTGATTTGTAATAATTGAATATGATTAGGAAAATTAAAATGAAGGAAAATCATGTTTATCACAATCATTTAATTTAATTTTTAAATATTTTATAAAATTCGTATGATAACTTATTATATAGGATAATTGTTTAACTCATTGTACTTTAATTATTAATTTATTTTTCAACATATAATAGTACTTGTAGTTATTTGATGAAATAAAATGTAAAAACAAACCCAAAAATAAGATGTAAAAAATATTAATGTTGAATTATATTGTAGCGTAGCTAAATTTATTTGTTTTATTAGTATGATGTTTTAATTGCGAGCGTGAGAAGTTGTTATAAAAAAAATTATTGAATATATTTCATCAAGAGTTTGTAAAAAAAAAAAATAAGTTGGTGTGGCATCGGAAGTCTATTTTAAATATATATAATAGATAATAGATTTTAATAATTGGAAATTATTTTTTTAATAATTTTTTTAAGATTCGTATTTTATGATTATTTTTAATGAATTTGGGTATTTTTCTTTCAAATAGAATATATATATTTTTACTTTATAAAATGTTACTACAAAAATAAATTTACATAAAATGAAAGTAACTATAAATGTCAATTTATTTTTTAACATATAATGGTACTTGTATTTATTTGATAAAATAAATGTAAATACAACCCA
>PGWS01028560.1:0-12238 GCA_002896235.1 Cicer reticulatum | reverse complement strand
CATGTGTGAGTATTTGAAAAAAAAAATTAGGATGCATGCAATGAAGATAAAATTCTTTTTTTATTTATTTTATATTTTTTAAGTTCCCCGATTCCTTAGGCGACTTTATACACTTATAAGATTCAATGGACAACGCGATAAAAATCGTTCTTTAACATGATGACTCTAGTATATCTTGTGTAATCAACTTTTTCTTGAGGTCGATCAAATGTGCATTATTTAAAATGCTTACCCTTCTCATTTTTTATACACTACACATCTCGCGTTCCCGTGTATATGTTTTCAAGCGTCAAAATATTAAGATATATATATATTTTTTTATATTTTCATATATTTCAAATTCCCATATTTATTATCATAAAATAAAACATTTTTTAAAAACCGTTAACAAAAACAACAATGAGACTAAATTTGTTTAGAAAGAGTGTAAGGCGCAACATCGAACAATGATATTGGAAAATGTACATTCATTGCAATAAAACAAATGAGACAGGGGTTACAATGTGGTGAGTGTGTTTGCTTTAGTTGGAGAGACAACAAGCGCTAGTCATTCTTGAATATTTAGAACTTCTAAGAATAATAATTGACCCCAACTGAAATGCTTGATTCTTTTGTAATCCCTAACTTTTGCATGGACCGCTCTTCCAAGTTTTCGATCCATCGGGATGCTCTAATTTTTGCCCAGGTCGCCTTTTTAGGTTTTCAACCTAGCAAGCCCAATTTTCTATTTTTTTATTTTTATTTTTTTTAAGCATAATATTTCTTGACTGCATATGAGTTTATTGGAAGTGGAAGCTCATTTTCCATCCATTTCGGCGAGTATTAGAGCTCCCCCAGAGAAAGCTTTTTTTTCACAACATATGGTCCTTCGTAGTTCGGAGTCCACTTTCCCCGAGAATCCTTTTTTATGGGCAATATTTTCTTCAACACTAATTCTCCTTCTCGAATCTCGAGGACGAACTTTTTTCGTAAGCTTTTTTGAGTCTTTTCTGATATAGCTGACCATGACACAAAGCTATCATTCTTTTTCTTCTATGAGATTCAATTGGTCATATCGTGATTGAACCCACTCCGCCTCTTCTAGTTTTGTTTCCATCAGGACTTTGATCGAGGGAATTTCAACTTCGATGGGAAGTACCGCTTCCATTCCATACACCAATGAGAAAGGAGTTGCCCCTGTTGAGGTACGAACAGAGGTTCTATAGCCATGTAATGCAAAGGGAAGATTTCATGCCAATCCTTATATGTCTCCACCATCTTCTGTATGATCTTCTTGATATTTCTTATTTGCTGCTTCTACAGCCCCATCATTTTCGGACGATATGGGGAAGAATTATGGTGTTGAATTTTGAAATTATCACACAACTCTTTCATCATTTTGTTATTCAGATTAGTCGCGTTATCAGTGATTATCTTATTTTGGCAATCCATATCGACAAATCAATTCTCTTTTGATGAAATCTGACAACCACACTTCTCGTCACATTGGCATAAGAAGCAGCTTCAACCATTTTTGTGAAATAATCATAGCTACTAGGATAAACCGGTGTCCATTTGAAGCCTATAGGCTCGATGAGTCCAATAACATCCATTCCCCACATTGAAAATGGCCATGGTGATGTTAAACATTCAAAGAAGTGGGTGGTACATGTATTTTATCAGCATAGATTTGACATTTGTGACATTTCTTTACGTGACTAAAGCAGTCGGATTCCATGGTCAACCAGTAGTAGCCAGCCCTTAAGATTTTTCTAGCCATTGTGTGCCCATTTGCATGAGTTCCGAAAGAACCTTCGTGAACCTCTTGGATAATTTTTCCCGCGCTTCTGCTTTATCCACACATCTGAGGAGAACATATCATGATTCTCTTATAAAGCACATCACCATTCAAGAAGAAATTCATTTACAATCTCCTTAAAACCCTTTTGTCGTTCTCTGAAATACCCAATGGATATTCCTTATTCTTAACATATGATTTGATGTCATAAAACCACGGCTTGCCAT
Organism: Cicer reticulatum; assembly: GCA_002896235.1. Lineage (NCBI taxonomy): Eukaryota > Viridiplantae > Streptophyta > Magnoliopsida > Fabales > Fabaceae > Cicer > Cicer reticulatum. The sequence goes on along the minus strand of PGWS01028560.1, from coordinate 10,234 downwards.
CCAACTCTTCTTCTATTGATAAGCAATATGCAGGTTTATCTCTTTGTTGAATCTTTATGACCGGCACGTCTTGATTAGTGGTTATTTTGAACATTGACGACAAAGTGGCCAAGGCGTCAGCTAACTGGTTTTCTTCTCGAGAGATATGGTGAAAAGTGATCTTCTCAAAGTGTTCTGTCAATTCTTTGATATGGGTGTGATACATAATCAATTTAGAATCTCGCGTTTCCCACTCTCCTTTCGTTTGATGGATGACCAACAATGAGTCTCCATATACCTCAAGTACTTTTACCTTTGATTCAATAGCTGCTTTAATGCCATAACACATGCCTCATATTCTACAATATTGTTTGTGCAATCAAAACACAACCTAGCCGTAAATGGAGTGAACTGGTTCTCTGGGGAAAATCAAAAATGGCTCCAATTCCATGCCCTAACGCATTAGAAGCACCATCAAACACCATCCTCCATTTTTCTTTATCAGATGATTCAATCTCTTCAACTAAGTCATTATGTCTTCATCGGGGAATTCACACTGCATTGATTGATAATCTTCTACCGGTTGTTAGGCTAATACTCTGTTATTGCGCTTCCTTTGATAGATTTTTGTGTAACATATACCAAATCGTATTCTGATAGCAACATCTGCCAACGGGCGATCCTTCCAGTAAGAGCAGGTTTCTCAAAGATGTACTTAATTGGGTCCATTTTAGACACCAACCAAATTGTATGACATAACATGTATTGCCTCAACCGATGAACAACCCATGCCAATGCGCAACATGTTCGTTCAAGCAGTGAATATCTTGTTTCACAACTGGTGAACTTTTTGCTCAAATAATAAAATAGCATGTTCTTTCCTACCAGATTCATCATGCTGCCCCAGTACGCAGCCCATTGACTCGTCAAGTACTGTTAAGTACATAATAAGTGGTTTCCCAGGAACAAGAGGCACTAGGATGGGAGGTTTGATAAGTACTGCTTAATCTTTTCGAAAGCTTTTTGACAATTCTCATTCCATTCAACCTTTTGGTCTTTGCGCACACAATTTGAAAATTGGCTCGCATGTAGCGGTGAGATGCGATATAAACCTGCAATGTAATTCAATCTACCCAAAAGCCACGAACTTCTTTTTCTGTGCGTGGAGCCGGCATTTCTTGTATTGCTCTTACTTTATCTGGGTCCACCTCTATCCCTTTGACTAACGATAAACCCAAGTAACTTGCTGATCTTACCCCAAATGTGCATTTAGCAGGGTTTAAACGGAGTCTGAACTTCCTTAGTCGCTCAAATAGCTTTTGAAGGTTAACAACGTGGTCTTCTTCGGTTCGAGATTTTGCGATCATATCATCCACGTAAACCTCTGTTTCCTTATGCATCATGTCATGAAACAAGGTTACCATTGCTCTTTGATAGGTTGCCCCGACATTCTTCAATCCAAATGGCATCACTTTATAGCAGAAAGTCCCCCATTGTGTGATGAATGTAGTTTTCTCCATATCTTCGGGAGCCATCTTGATTTGATTGTACCCTGAGAAACCATCCATGAAGGAGAAAAGAGAGTATTGAGCAGTGCTATCCACCAGGACATCAATATGAGGTAGAGGGAAATCATCTTTAGGACTAGCTTTATTTAAATCCCGATAATCAATGCACATTTGAACCTTTCCATCTTTCTTTGGAACTGGTACAATATTAGCCACCCATTGAGGATATTTTGCTACTGCTAAGAAACCAACATCAAATTGCTTCTTGACCTCTTCTCTAATTTTAAGTGACATATCAGGTCTCATCCTTCTCAACTTTTGTTTAATTGGAGCATATTCAGGCTTGAGTGGTAGCTTGTGTTCAACTATGTTAGTATCTAACCCGGGCATATCCTGATATGACCATGCAAAGACATCCACATAATCAATTAAAAGTTTAATCAACTTTTCTCGCTCACTTTCTTTCATAGACATACCAATTTTAACTTCTTTTTTTATCATGCTCAGTCCCTAAATTGATCACCTCAACAGGTTCTTGATAGGGTTGGATTATCTTAGCTTCATGTTCAATTAAGCTTTATAGTTCTGGGGGAAGCTCACAATCGTCTTCACAATCCTCATCAGCATGATTAATTAGATGTTCAAAATTACAAGAAATGGTTCTAGCGCTGCTATTTTCAACATATTCGTTTTCGACTCTGCATTGTTTAAATTAAAAAAAAAAAGAAAATATATATATATGAATAAGGATTGCCAAAAGAAAGAGAAAAGAGAAAAGAGAAAAAACAAAACCAGTTGGAGAATTCAAAAATGCATTTATTGATAATAAGTACGGAATTGAAATACATATGCCCTAATTAGTTATTCTTATAGCCTTGGGCAGAGCAAAAGGAGTTAAAAATACATAATTACTTTGAACATGAATTAACAAACACGGGAAACTCGATGATCTTCCAATTGTTGAGATTGGTGTTTGGAGGACAAGGTTACACTAGCTTGAGAGTATCATCATCACCATGATCCTCTTCCGCAACAGCCACCTAATCAACATATATTATTCCGGCGCTTTGAAAATTTTGACGAATGTCACAAATAGGAATCTTCTGTGAATTCGGTATCCAGTTTTCCCAACGAGTCACCTTGTTTTCTCTTTTTTTCCTTCGCAGCCTTTTCTTCATTAGCTTGAGTAGGTACATATCCCAACCCGTACCTATTGTTCTTTTCTGGTATTTCTATCAACTTTCCCAAATGAGAAAAACTCCTCCTTCTAACATGGATTTGGTAGACTTCAATGATATGGTAATTACGTTTGTTTTGGTTTCTTTTAAACGACACATCCTTCACCATGAAACAACATTGACATTTCTTAATGCTTGAAAGGAAGTCCTCTATGGCTTCCTCCATGTCTTCAATGTAGCCTGTAGAAGATAAATGACTTACTATCATATCTTCTTCCCCAGATATTATTACCAGCTTATTGTTCACTATAAACTTTAGCTTTTGGATGGAGGGTGGATGTCACTGCTCCAGCAGCAAGAATCCATGGTCCCCTAAAAGACAACTGTACGCTGGTTTAATATCCATTACTTGGAAAGTTATCCTCAAAGATATCGGGTCTGATTTGAATTGGTAGGTTCAATCTCACCAACAACTTGTCTTCTAGATCCATCAAAATGCTTTCACCACCAAAGCACTAGGCTTCAAACAGGCTCCCTCAACAAATAGTTTTTTGACAGTGTTGATTTAGGCATTGACATTTTAATGATGAACCATTATCTACTAGCACTCGTGCAAGAATATGATTGTGACACCTTACAGAGATGTGTAGTGCTTTATTATGCTCTATCCCTTCAGCTAGTAATCATTATCACTAAAACTCAGGCAACTACTAGCAGTAATGTTACCGACACCTCCATCAAACTGATCGACAGTGATATCGTGAGTAACATGGGCTTCGTTTAAAACTTCATCAATGCCCTTCTATGTGCTTCATAATTCAATAACAAGGAGAGAACTGATATCTTGTAAGGGGTTTGATTTAGCTGATCCACCACCTTATATTCACTTTGCTTGACAAACTTCAAAAATTCATTAGCTTTCTTCTTAGACACCGTCTTTTTTACCGATCTCTTGTCCTTTTATGGCATGATACATATCTTCTTTTCCCTTTTCTCCATTAACCTCCTTTTTCCTAAGTTGCTCAGGAGTGTATACTCGACCACTCCGAGTCATTCCACCAATCCCTGAGATGTTAGTGACATCAGTTCCTTTAGGTTCACAACCACCACTTGGTTGATGATCTACCAAGTGGGATGTGACTTCGTATTTCCATGGTACTGCCTTGGTATTTCCAAAAGGAAACGGGATTGGTGCTTGGACAATTATTGCATTTGGCCTGCTAGGAGTTGGCTTAAGATTCTCTTTTTTGTAAAGAATTTCCAATGGTTTTGGTCTATCCCATCTTCAATGACATTCACAGAGGCATTCCCGTGGCCTGGCAAAGGATTGCTCCCTATGTTGGGATTGTCCTCCTTGAAGGTAAGCCATTTTGCATTAATCAATTCTTGCACTTTAGATTTTAGGGCTTGACAATCTTCAATGGAATGCCCAACGGCTCCTGCATGATATTCACATTTGGCATTTGGATTATACCATTTTGGAAATGGTGGTTCAAGAGGTTCATTGGTCTTATGACTACCATTGAATTTTGAAAGTAAATGGGGCAACAATTGGCTATACGTGACAGGGAATTGGATCAATGAGTTATCCTTTTTTCTCGATTGACAGGTGGTCTGTAGTGATTCGAGATTGAGTATTGATTTTGTGGGGAAAATGCGGTAGGTGGTGGTTGATAAAAAGGTGGCCTGGAAGGGTGATATTGAGGGTATGAAGCTTGTGTGGTTGCGGCCACATATGGATAAGGGATGTAAGGAGTTTGTGGTATCGGGGACTGGAAATTTGGGGGTCGATAAAAATTGATGGGTGGAAAAATAAGAGACTCTGGGGTTTACCATTACAGCGTTTAGCGTCTCCTTCTTTCTTCTTTGTGATGTCGTTTGGGTCGTTTCACGCTAGTTGCTGCACATACAATCTTGCCACTCCTCATCCCACTTTCTATCCTTTCTCCTATCATGACAAGGTCAGAAAAGTTTGATGACATACTCCCAATCATCTTGTCATAAAAAGGCGACTGAAGAGTATCCATAAACATACCAACCATTTCTCTTTCAGAAAATGGGGGTTCTACTTGTGAGGCCATTTCCCTCCACCGTTGTGCGTATTCTTTGAAAGCTTCGTTGTCCTTTTTCAGTGAATTTTGCAATTGCATCCTATCAGGGGCCATGTCAACGTTGTACCTGTATTGCTTCAAAAAGGCATCAACTAGGTCCTTCCATGAACGAATTTGATTTCGCTCAAGATGCATATACCAACTTAACGATGCCCCACTCAAACTGTCTTGGAAAAATGAATGAGAAGTTTATCGTTATGAGCATGAGATGCCATTTTTCTGCAATACATAGTTAGATGATTTTTAGGACATGTGTTGCCCTTGTATTTTTCAAAGTCAGGAACCTTGAATTTGGGAGGAATAGTCACATCAGGAACCAAACACGTATCGAAGGCTTCAAGGCCATAAACGTTATACCCCTCGATAGCTTTTATTCGTTCTTCCAAGACGTGGAATTTTTCCTTTGATTGTGTATCATCCCCAATGTGAGGTTGATGCCAATTCCCATTAGTATCGAAATGGGTACTTGGGGTGCAATAATGGAATACTTTCTGAGGGTTGAGTGTTTTGGGGTGGCATATAACCCAGAGGAGATGGAATTTGTGATTGGTTTGGGTTTGGGGGTTGACGACTAAAAGTGGAGTATAACCGGGTGGAAGACCATACATAGGAAATTGCATATTTGTTGTATGAGGTTGCTGGGTAGTCGGTAAAGCCTGGTGGGTGAGAAGGAGTGGTTTGGTGTTCTTCATTTGCAGCCGGAGGATTCTCATCTGTATTCCCTTCCTTGACAAAGCCTGTATAGCTTCTAAGATTTGATCAACCTTGTCCTTCAATTGGTTGACATCCATTCTCATCACCTCTTGATTTTGCTCAAGTTCTTCCATGATCTTCGAGTTTGCACGAGTCCGATAAGGGTGTCGGGGAAACAACTTTATTGATTTTTCTGTGTTTTTTTTTTAAATAAATAAATAAAATCATGAGTATGTATAAAACATGAATGGAATGAAAATGCAATTATTATCTTTTTTTTTTACATTTGAATGTTGGGGAATCATAAGTCTTGCACGAAATTATTAATGAAAGAAGAATATGTGAATCAATAAACAAATAAACAAATCCTTCATTGATGAGAAAAAAAGTACATTGCATTTAAATTAAAAAGTTACATCGACTATGGTATTTCAACATCTTTTTCAAGAGGACAACCAATCTTCTCCTCCAATTCTTCTACTAAATATTTGCAATATTTGACGAACTTGTAGACTTTGATTGGAGTGTTGAGTGGATGCATTACTGCATCAATCTCTCTTAGATGTTTTGGAATTTTTATGATTGCCTGATTAGCTAGCATTGCCAATTTCGAAAAGCAATCTTTCCAATGCTTGCCTTTATCTTCCAACTCTTTATAAATCTCTTCGTTCTTCAATTGCCCAAGCAACACCATGAAAACGCTCCTCCCCAGTATATGGTTTCATCCTTCAAGTCATTATAAGATCTTTTCTTGATAATCAATGTAATTCTTCAACTCACTAGAAGCTTCCATTTCTGCTTTTTAGTGCATCTTGGTGTTTTGAGAGTAATTCTTCGATTTCTTCCTTCTGTTGTCTCTCATTCCTTACTTGACTCTCATATTTATCTACCATTTCCTTTCAGTTGTTTCTTTAAATCTTCAAACTCCTTTTTTATGTTCTTCTCGGAGCTTGCTGATTTTGTCCACAATTGCTTCCACATATAGGCTTCTTCAATAGCTGCATTCCTTTCTTGCCTTCGCACATCTAACTCTTCATTTGCCCCTCTTAACAATCTTGTATGTCAAGTTTATTTCCTTTTTCAACTTTCAACCTCTTGTTGCTTCTCTCGATAAACTGACTCTTACAAGAGTTTTCTGATCTTAAGTTGTCATTCTCTTGGGAGACTTTTCTAACCTTGCTTGTAACTCTCTTTTTCTCTTCTTCAGATTTTAGCAATGATGCTCTGAGTTCTTCTATCTCTTCATTTGCAACAAGGATAGGTTCAGGCATTTCCTGACCATTTGAGGCTGTATTGTGGAAAGGCAGCTTGATTTCTTGGACTCTTTTCTTTACCATTGCTGATAGGGTTCTTTTGTGCTGCAACTTCTACATCCGAGTATTTTTCCTTTTCTAATGATCAACTCCCAAGCTCGACTTATCCTTCTCATCATTGGTGGGTCTACTATATCCGTATTGTGCAAAACAAAAGCCTCCAATGACCTATCATCTGGTTTATCCAACATGGGGTAGCCAAGTTGTCTCAGAGCTACCATTGGATTGTAATTAATACATCCCTTCGTTCCCATGAGAGGTACATTTGGAAAATCTCCGCATCGGCATATTACCTCTTCCACCCTTGTTCTCTATAGTACCATGAAATTGTATCCCAGTAAGGCTAGCTATACTCTGAGCCCATTCACGATTACTCTTAACCCCAACATGACACCTTTTCTTTCTTGACATGTGAGACACAAACCAAGTATACAGCACTGGAACACAACATAAAATTGTTCCCCCTTACTTCTCGTGTCGCATATGCATAGAGTAGTATACGTCAGCAAGAACTGCAAGAACTGGGTTTTGTTTGTTTGTTAAAAGCTAAGAATACATTTATGGCAGCAAAATCTACAAAGTTATCAAGGTTTGGAAATATAACAATACCGTAGATAATGAGGGCCAAAACATCTATAAAAGTCTCCATTCTTTTTTATCAGCTAAATCTTGGCACTTTGCTCTAGATATTTTCTTTGAAAAACCCATGAATAGCCCCTTTTTCCTCTTTTGTACTTGTCAACTCTCTTATGTCGATCTTCAACACTTCAGCAATTGTTGTCCAACTTCGGTGGTTGCCCAGTATATTGATAAGATTTCCTCCTTTCTAGGGAGTAACCCAATATTCGCTCAAATTCCTCTAATGTCGGGGCCAACTGAAGTCTTGGAATGTGAAACTCTTAAGAGAGGATCGTAATACTGAGCCAATGCTGTGAGGGCCCCTGTTTGCACATTCACTGTCAAGAGATTTAGAATTTTCCCATATTTGTGAACAAAACTCTCACGTTGTATAGTTTTCATTTGAGTGCTGATGTCTTTTAAACTCTTCAAATCAGGTTGCTTAAACTTTAAAAGTAAAGTTTTTCTTTTTTCCGATCCCATTGTCCACTTAAATAACACGTGACTAAAGTTTGTATGATTCCCCAAAAATCCTGAAATTTATGCAAAACTGCTATTTGTTTTTTATTTTTCCTTAGAAAGAGAGAGAAAAAAAATGTCATGACATATGAATGAACGTAATATATATTTATAATGTCTTGGATATATGAGATAATTTTTTTGTTTTTTATATATATTCTTACAATGAAAGGATCTATTGGCTTATGTAGTGAAACTCTCACAAGGGAGGCTCTATGGTTCTAAACACGTTCCTAGAGCCATAATCCTATTTTAGAATATTGTCAACAACAATAGGTAAACTATTTGAAGTGACAATAACCTCAATAGGATCAAACTCTAGTGAGATCTCATTGTAACCCAACAGGATGTAATCCAGAAGGCTACCACTACGCGATCTCGAACTAACTTAAGTTTTGTTCAAACCCGGGTATAAGGTTCCACTCATAAGTGTGTGTTTAGTAAAAGTGTATGTGCTAAATAAGCATAATTCAATAAACTCCATAATATTAACCAAACATATGTACATATACTAAGATAAATAAATAACATAATAAAAATATCTACTAGCCTAAAAGATATTATAATGTCAATAATACTTATAAGAAATAAAAACACATAAGAAAATGAAAATGAAAAACAAACAGATATAGAAAAAAGTTAAAAAATTATGAACAATTAATTTTTAGGCTTGACTCTCGAAAATTCCCCAGTGGAGTCGCCAGCTGTCCTGCTAAAATTTCGAGTTTCAAATCGATTAATGGAGTCGCCACCAAAATTTATTTTAAAATAGGGAAAATATTGGGAAACCTTAAAAATATAAAAAAAATAAAAATGGTCTTTGAAACCAGATTTTGAGTTCGGGAGTCGATTATGCGTAGGGAAGGTATTAGCACCCTACGACATCCGCTAAAAAACGGTTACCTATAATTAATTGTGCAAAATCATATCAACTTAACTATATTTATTTATCTTTATTATTAAATATGAATATAAAATTATTTTTTATAAATATGATTTTTTGAGATAAAAGCGCGTTTAAAAGAGTAAAAAAGGGTTTTATCATTGTGCTTGACAAGAGTGTGATCTTGCTCCTACGTATCTCCTGGTGCGATGGAGAAATCAAAGCTACGTAGTTCTTGGTAAAAAATGTGAATGCGTTGATTGCTTTTAAATAAATTGTATTTTGTTACTTAAAAAAGTTAATTTTGACGAACATAAAAAAACTTGTTTGATTTGAATAATTATTTTAAAATATGAGTTTTAAGACGATCGAATTGTACAACTCGTGTCTCAAAATTCAAGGAGTAAAAAAAAAGATGTCACATCTAATTTTAATCCTTTTAAGAAATTTTTTTTTAAATTAAGTTTTAAAACCAATAAAATGTTTAACTTGTGTCTTAACAACTCCAAAATTAAAATAAACACATCTAATTAATTAAATTTAAAAAAAGTTTGATTTTAGATCTATTTATTTATAAAAACAAATTTGAGAGATACTAAAATATATAATTTGTATTATGTAACTCCGGGATTAAAAAATGTTATTTTTAGTTAACTTTTTAATAATTTTTAATTTACTAATTTATTTGTGAAGATGAGATTTAGAACCACCAAATTGTCACAATTTGTATTCTAATAACTCAAAAATTAAAAGATGTCACATCTAATTAAATATAACAAAATCTAGAAAAATAAATAAGATATAATTATTTTTTATTAAATTCAAATATAGATGTTTTATTAAAATAAAAGAGGAAAAAAAATGATAAAAACATATTGGGCCTACAAAGGAAAAAAGAAGTGCAAATGGACTGCATAATATTATGGCCCAATATTTGAAACCCTAATTTGTAAAAGTAACTCAGGCTGGAGGAAACAAACCAGACACAACCAACCAAGAAGGATGAGCGGCGCATCCAGGAGAAAGAAAATGGCGGCCAAGACAAGCAAGGTTCGAGTCCTATCTTTGTTTGGATAACAGTGATAAAAAAAATTCGATCTTGATCTGTTTTAGTGTTTAAAATCGAACTCTCTTAACAAAAAGCTCTTCTCTTTATTTCAAAATTTAGAAACTCTCCCCTCTATTTCAGAATTTAGAACATCTGTTTTGTGTTTATTTTTTTCGTCCCTCTTTTCTTGATTTTTTCATCAATTTATAGGTAAACCAGTGAATGTTTTTGTTTATTAGATAAAACGAGTGAATATTTTTTGCAGATCAAAAAGAAAAAATATTTTATTTCTTTTTCCTTTTTATTTTATTTTTAATATATACTAAAATCTGAATATAAAATAATGGTATTTTTGAAAATAATTGTAAAAATATTTAAATATAT
>PGWS01028559.1:0-14049 GCA_002896235.1 Cicer reticulatum | reverse complement strand
GGATCCTGAAAAGGCTGACAAGTGGTTACGGGAAGTGGAGAAGATCTTTGAAGTGATTCGATGCCCACCTGAAGTTAAAGTGAACTATGCCACTTATTTGCTACTTAGTGATGCTGAATATTGGTGGAGGAGCACCAAATTGATGATGGAAGCGGCTCAAGAAGAGATTAATTGGGAGTCCTTTCAGATGAAGTTTTTGGACAAATATTTTCCGGTAAGTGCTAGAACAAAATTGGGAGATGACTTTCTGAAGATCCGCCAGGGTAGCATGATTGTGGGAGAATATGCGGCAAAGTTTGAATCCTTATCGCGATACTTCAAGTTTTTTCGTCAGACCATTGATGAAGACTTTATGTGTCACCGTTTTCAAGATGGATTGAAGTATGAAATTCAAGATTCGGTACTACCTCTGGGAATCACGCGATTCCAACCCCTAGTGGAAAAGTGCAGAGAGGTAGAGGCTATGAAGAACCGCAGGCTAAGTCGTGGGGGTACTGGTAACCACGGGGGACCAACACGACCGAGTAACCAGAACCAGGGCTGTAGTAGACCAGAATCAAAATCCATTCGTCGTCCCCAAGGGTCAGATATAGGGACCCTATCGTCCAATGACCTCCATTTCAGTGGATAGACAGAGGACTTCGAATCAAAGCCATACTGTTCTCGTTGTGGAGACCCAAGACACTTTGCGAATAAGTGCACTCTCAACGCAATGTATGATTCTTTAATGCAGAAGCCCGGACATCTAGCCAGGGATTGCAAGGAACCAAAGCAGAAGCCTCACCTAATGCGACTGAAGTCACACGCCACAGCTCAAGGCGAGTTTACATATAAATGGTCAAAGGGACGTCTTCGCCCGAATGAATCCTTCCAAGGGGAGTTTGGCATGGGCGTGAAATCTCAGGTAATATTCTAACCGTCCTTTTTGACTTCTGGTTGCAAACACATTCATTTATCTCTATGGATGTGTGAGCTATTGGAATGTGATGTCACAACCTTATTGTTTGATATTGTTCTGTTACCACCGCTGCTTGATAAATACTTTAATTTGCAAATACGCATGTATGCATTGTCCTATAGTTGTGTTGAGTAGGAATTTAAATGTGAATCTCATTTGTCTCCCTCTTAAGACCCGACGTTATCTTGGTATGGATTTGGTGTCACACCATTATATTTATTAGATTGTGGTCGTAAGGACTGTAATTTTCTCCGACCAGAGCTTTCTAATTCTTAGCGCGCACGAAATCAAGGTTGCCTCTTAGTAGGGTGAATGGAGATTTTGTCCCTGACTAGTATGGAGTTACTCGTGGATGTCAAGATAAAAGGATAACTAGTTGGTTAGTAGGAATTTCCCTACGTGTTTCCGATTGATGTACCAGGCTACCGCCAGTGCGAGAGACTGAGTTCTTATTGAACTTACACCAGGTACTGGACCATCTCAATTGCAACCCTATCGAATGGCCTTTCCGAACTAACGGAACTTAAAGAACATTGGAAGAATTAATGTCAAAACCAATTTATTCGAACCTAGTGTTTCACCGTGGGGAGCTCCTGTCTTGTTAGTAAAGAAAAAGGACGGACGTTCACGCTTTGTGTAATTCAGCAACTCAACAAGAGCCACTATCAAGAACGATATCCCATTGCGCGCATCATGGACCTTATGGCATCTAAACTCCGAGGGGCTGTAGTGTTTTCCAAGATAGATTTGAAATCTGGGTACACCAAATACGAGTTAAGACAGAAGACATTCCCAGACTGCATTTCGGACTCGTTACGGGACATTACGATATCTTGTAATGCCATTCGGAGTGACTAATGCACCGCAATATTTATGGACTACATGAATCGTATCTTCATCCATCTTTTGGATAAATTCGTAGTAGATTTATAGATGACATTCTCATTTATCTAAAAGTCGAGAGGAGCAGAGGAACAATTACGACAAGCTTCTATCTAGTGTTGCGAGAGAACAATGTTATTGCCAACCAGCGAAGTGTAATTTTTGGTGAGGAAGTTAATTTCTAGGCATGTGATCTCAAAGAAGGAATTGCTGTCGACCCAGCAGGATAAAGGCCATTGTAGACTTGGAAGCAGCAAAAGATGTACAGACATTAAAAGCCTTTGTTGGATCACTGGCTATTTACCGAAGATTTATTGAAGTTTTTGCTAGATTGTATCCCCACTAACCCAGCTTACAAGAAGGATCAACCATTTGCGTCGACAGAAGAGTGTGAGGGGAGTTTCTAAACTATTAAAGATACGTTTTGACGACCTCCCCGGTACTAACTTTGCCACAACCAGACGAACCCTACGAAGTTTATTGTGATGCCTCTCATCAAGGATTGAAGTGTCCTCTGCAGAATAAGAAAGAGTAGCTATGCGTCACGACAACTAAAAGACATGAAGGAACTACCCCACACATGATTTGGAACTGGCTGCATAATGTTTTCCTAAAAATTTGGAGACACATTGTATGAAGTACATTTACAATTTTTGTGACCATAAAAGCTTGCAATACTTGTCGATCCAAAAAAGAGCTCAATATGAGGCAAAGAAGGTGATGGAACCCTCTGAAGGGATTACCGACTTTAATTGCAATACCACCCGGAAAGGCCAACGTAGTTGCAGATGCCTTAAAGTAGACAAAATTACTTGTATCCACCTTAATGAGTAAAAGAACAAGAATTACTAGAGAAGTTTCGTGATCTCAACTTGAATGTGGAGTTCGCACCAGGAGAAATTAAATTAGCATGATAACCATCTCTAATGGCTAATTGAGGACATTCAGAAACACAATTCGACGACGACTACTTCAGCAGAAGAGACACTTGATTGTGCAAGGGAGGCACAGAATTCAAAGTGGGGCAGACAAATAATTATGCGCTGCAACGGGCGCATTTGCATCCCGCACAGTGACAGGATAAAGATATGTATTCCTTAGAGAGGCACACTAAGAGTAACTGAGTTCCATCCAGGTGACCAGATGTACCAAAGAAGATTGAAACAAAACTATTGTGCCGTGGAATGAAGAAACGGTAGTGGTCGAGTTTGTGAGGCTTCCTGACATGCAGAAGCTAAAGTTGAACATCAGAGACCCTGCAGGAATGTTGACAGCCCTTAGACGTGCCTAAAGTGGAAGTTGGATAGTATTTTCCATGATTTCATTAATAGATGCCAAGACGCAGAGACAGAATGATTCGATTTTGGTGTATAATCGATGTCTAACTAAGTCAGCTCATTTCCTACCTGTGAGAACCACCCATAATGTGGACTAATTAACAGAGATCTACATCACAGAGATTGTGAGACTTCATGGAGTTCCTGTCCAGCATCGTCTCAGATCGGGATCCAAGTTTACTCGCACTTCTGGGAGCCTTACATGAAGATTAGGGACGAAATGAGATTAAGTTCTGTCTTACCACCGCAGACGACGGACAGACAGAGAGAATAATCAAAACTTTAGAGGATCTTTCAGAGCATGCGCCTTAGACGATCGCGGGAGATGGGCATGAATGTTTACCGTTAGTAGAATTCACTATACAATAATAGTTTTCATGCAACAGCATTGGGAGGCACCATCACGAACTCTTTATGGACGGAAATGTCAGACACCACTTTGGTGGTATCATTCGATGCGTGAGAATACTATAGATGGGGCCTGAAATGGTGCTACAGACCACAGAAAAGATCAGGAAAATTAGAGAAGAATGAGGACTCCCAAAGTCGCCAAAAAAAAGTTATGCTGACACACGTCGTGGCCTTAGAATTTGAGAGGTGAAACATGTGTTCCTTCGTGTGACACCTACTACAGGAGTTGGTAGGGCTATCAAGTCAAAGAACTCACACCAAAGTTCATTGGACCTTACCAATCCTCAAAAGAATCGGATTGTAGCATATAATTGCCGTTACCACCTATTCTTTTCCCACATTCATGATGTGTTCCATGATTTCTCAGCTACGGAAGTATGTCCCTAATCCATCACATGTCATTGAGTCGGATGTGTGCAGTTGAAGGAGATCTATCTTTTGAAGTACCTCCGGCAAGAATTGAGATAGAAGTCAAGTCGCTTCGCACAAAGAAATTCTATGGTGAAAGTAGTTTGGAATCAAATGCCATTGGACACCACTTGGGAATAGAAGACAAATGAGGGAGCAATACCCAAACTTTCTCCGAAGGCAGTTCGAGGACGAAAACTATTTAAGGTATCGAGGAATGTAACGCCCAGTCATTTTATCTTATTTATATTTATTTTTGGAAATAGAAATCAATTGCTGACGATATTATTTAATTTGATAATATAATAATAATAATATTATATTAATATAATAAAGCAACGTTACAAAAAAATGTTTCATGGCTTGGGTGGAATTGCCACGTTCCCCACTTTTGCTTAACGTTCCCCATCCTCCTGCCTTAACGTTCCCACGGCTAAAGTGAAAGAAAAAAAAAGACTAAAGCAACGTCTTCCATCAAAAAAACGTTGACTGCGATATAGCAAAAAAGAGTTTAAGATAGGGAAAGGAAGGGAATTCAGAAGGAGTTGATAATCATCTCAGTGTAGTTGCAATTGGAAGCAAATAAGACTGCTGCGGGAGAATTTAATCACGGACATCATATCGGTAAAGGGCATCACTCCCATTATATATTTAATAACGATGATTGTATTTATTTGGAATGTATGATTGCATTTATTGGATGTTGTGATTGTATACTTCAGAATTGTGAGATTGAATATCATACTATGTTGAATTGCTTTTATCAAATTTAGAAAATAAATATGGTGTGACAATGTTATATTCATAGTTTAGTCTGAACATATTAAAGTATGAAAAATAAATATTATGTGATATGTTGTTAATGGTTTTGTGTTGAACATATTCAAAGTGTAAGGATTACAAATAATTGATACGTTGTTATAATGGTTGTATTGAACATTTTCAAGTGTGAATGATAAAATGTTATACGTGAATGCCATTAATAAGTTAGCATCACATTATATTGATGATTATTAAAGTGTCTACATTCATGCATTCATATTCATGCATTCATTCATAATTGGTGGGTGGTGTGCCATGATTGGTTGGAGCCACATATCCTTGCGGGATTTTAGGTTGTGGTGTTGCTTGGAAGGACCCACGAAGCTCGGATTAGTGGTGTTGCCTTGAGAAGGAACCACGAAAGCCCTTGCGGGGGAGGCGATATTCCGGATCATTACATTGGCATATAGATTAAGGCATAAGGTCTGTCTGAGTATGTATTGAATTAAGTGTGATTAATCGTTTTATACAGATGAATTAATGTTTTTAGAGATGATTGAACATTAGGTATCTTACTGATAATTGGTTTGAAATATGTTATTAATGGGGTATATATTGTACTGATACTCTGTATACATTGCATTGTTCGTTTGGATGAGGCAATGTTAATAATAATGATGTGGAATACTATGCTCATGAATGTAACTGTTATTAGTTTGGGGTGAATTAATATGTGATATTGTACTTGTTTTATTACTGTATTATCTTGATTCCTAATTGTTTGACTGAATTAATATTATTAATGATGTAGATATTGTGTATTCTATGTAAGGTTGTGTTGTATTGGTAGTTAACGATTATTATTATTATACAGATATCATAATAATATAATTTATTTTAGTGTACTTCCTGGTTGTTGTTTGGGATGAACTAATTAATTATTAATTACGTAAACATGATTCTATTATCTTAATTGTTACCGTATGTGTGACAAATTTGATGGAACATGCCATTAATTAGTGGGTATTGTACTGTTCTATTTATTGTTATTTATTTATTTTTTTGGTAAGAATTTGGAGATGACCCTTACTTTTGGACAGATGACATTCCTAATCATCTTGCACAATCGGGAAAGTTTTTCAGAAGAATAGATGGAACATCTCTTTTTATTCTAGGTAGTAGTAGTGGTCAGCTTTAGGAAATTTATTTATGTTGAACTCTGTCTATGTCAATTCTCATTTATACTACATTCTGACCTTACACTTGCGTATCGTATCTAATTTGAATATGATGGATTTTTAATTTAACGATTGGGATTATTTATTTGTTTGTTTGGAATCACATTGGGATTATATATTTTGTTCAAAAAAAAAAAAAAGATAGGATGCTTTACATTCTTATATTAACTCAAATGTACATTTTGACAACTGATAACACACACAACTACATTTCTACAAAAAAAAAACTTCCTACTTCATAAATACATCGAATTATCCAATTAATAGATTAATTCTTTCAAAGGAGTCTTAACTATTGAGTATTGTTTAAATATTTGTTTTATTTTTTTTCTCTTTTTCAAGACAACTTTTATCATTTTACTTTTTTTATTTATTAAGATCAATTAATTAAATCACTAATGCAATAATCTTAACAATCTACACATCAAGTTAAACTTCTAATGAATTCACAAATCAGAATAAATAAATTAAATTATTTCAAATAAATATCCCAACACTCTCATGATTCAATATTCACACGAAGCCCCTCTAAAACAAATAGAACAACACATCTTTTGTTTTTCTAAAAAACAACACAGTAATAAAATGTGTGTTAAATTTCAGCTATTTAATATTAATAAAAATGAGAATATAGAATTATTGTTATTTATAATCAACAGAATTAAACTCAATTTAATTTCTTTAAAATAATCAAAAGTTAATTCAAATAAAAGTTATTTTCATTCTACAAATAAGTCAACATTTAACTACTTTATGATTTTTTTTTTTCTAAGTATCTACCCAACTTGTAATATTTAAGAATTATACTGTCAAATAATATGATTTCCTAATGTTTCAAATACTCCTAACAAACGTTCTAAATTAATTTCATTCAACAGATAAAAACTTTATAATCATGCTATGATCCCAAAGACAGAATATACTAATCGATAATTAATTATTACCCTTGATTAATTATAATTTCAAAGATATTTACATACAAACAAAACACAACCGACACGGCTAATATTCGACTAATGAATCGACACCGACTCACTCAGTCTCATTGACAAACCTGCTCTGATACCACATAATGTGACACCCTAAATCCTCAAAATTATATACAATAATTTATAGTAGTTTTTTTTGTTGTTGTATATAGAAAGCGGATAAGAAAGATATATTTTTCCAAGTAAATAAAAAACAATTATCATTAATTTAGGATATCACGTTTCTCAAAATTCCAAAGCACATTTTAAAACTTTTTCTTCTTATAAAGAACGCATCTTCCATTATTACTTGATATAATAAAGTTTCCTTTATTTTAATTCCAAAAACTTACTGTCTTATAGATTTTCATACAAAGAGTCATTCTAATAACATAATAGTAAAAGTAAAAATACGATCACAACTCTTATTCCTGATATCACCT
Organism: Cicer reticulatum; assembly: GCA_002896235.1. Classification (NCBI taxonomy): domain Eukaryota; kingdom Viridiplantae; phylum Streptophyta; class Magnoliopsida; order Fabales; family Fabaceae; genus Cicer; species Cicer reticulatum. Next base: position 6,642 of record PGWS01028559.1, on the reverse strand, counting down.
ATTAGAATGGTTTCTCCAACCCTTGAACTCAAGACTCATGAACCTGTAATATGGATTATGCAACGGAGGACCAAGTCAGTCAACACAAACAATGAATGAGGTGACTTTTGAATCATGATTAATAGTATAGTATAAAAGTACGTAAGATAGAAAACAAAGCAATTAATCATAAATAAATAGTATCGTTACACACATTCTTCAGAAATGCCTCACATATAAAGTCAAATCACTTCAAATAAAATTAATAGATTTAATATAACATCCAATCTTCTAAGAAAAACTATTATCACACACGATACCATTAATCATACCCAAACAATCACGAGAAAATGCAATTTTATGCATGAACTTAGGAACTCTACTTCTCATATATGTACCTTTCTAACCCTGAAGTACTTTGAGTTAAGGCTTGCTACCATATACACTATTCTAGTGGACGGTAATTCAATTTGGAAATTGTCCTCATGTGAGATTCGCTCTATAAGACAACTCTCAAATTAAAGTTTGATGAAATAAACAAAGTTAATTAAGAATGTTAATTATTGATTCTAAAATGTTATTGTTAATTTAACTTGGCCTTGAGTGAATTCAATTCAAAGATAGGAATCAAGAAAAGCAATATAATCATATAAAAACTGAACAATAAGAAACAATAATCTGGATAAAACGAGGATGTTCTCAAGTCAAGACTATTCATCACAGCCTCAAGATCAAGACTGTCATCACAGCCTCAAGATCAATTCATTCTTCCACTAGTTTAGAAAAGATTTTGCCTCTGAATTTCATGCTGAATGTTTCAGTACTTGTAAGGAACAAGTAGGATCCATTCTATAATAGAATGCATTCGAATCACTAAGATAAAAGCTCATGAATCAAGCAGTTAAAATAAGTATGAACCTTCACCACTTAACTGTCAGAAAGTTAACACATCATGATATGTACAAAGTGTCAAGATTGATTAGGAAGTCATTCAGATTGATCTAACACTGAACCTCAAGTTTGTCATCAATCTCCAGAAAACCAAACTGAAGTACAGATTGATTATCAATCTCCACAATTTTGCAGAAGCTCAATATCAATCCTCCTTCTCTACTTGCGAAGTTCATCATCATTCTCCAACCTTATTTGAACCATAATCGAGCTTTCTCTTGGTCAAAAATTTCTTAGCATCAATAGATTTACGTGAATCATAAAGATATCGTTTAACACTTTAAGATATATTTTGATCAAGAAGCGTAATAACCAGCCAGTCAAACAGATTTCAAAAATATTCAAAGGTTGAATATTTCATTCACATATAGTTAGTTGGTAGGTCAAAAAGATAAAACACTACCAACATCTCTTTTTGACTATCGTATAAATGACTCCAAAATGTCTATAAAAAAAAGGCAATGCTCAGGAAAATTGTAGAAGTTCAAGTGCTATCAAGCCTTACAAATCATCACATTTTATATACTTGAAATTCTTATTTTCTCAAGCAAAGATTCAGTTCTAATTTATAACAATATTACTTGTATTTTGTACAGAATTCTTTGTAAAGAAATTGTATCTCAAATAAGAGTTGAGACATCTCATATTATTTCAAAACAATTGTCATCATTATGTAAACTCAAACTATAAGAGTTTAGTACTAGTCTTGGAATAGATTGTGTGAAATCATTATCAAAGCTGATAGGAAATGATTAAATCTCTTTCTGGATAGAAAAAGATAGAGCTTGTAGCAGATCAAGGCTGATCTGAATTAGGGGTTGTAAAACTAGAAGGTTCTTTGTTTTTAAACACTTAGTGAAAGACACCCAACTGTAAGGTAGCCCAAGTTGGTGAACCAGGATTACATCCTTTTGTGGTACTTATTTCTCTTATCTCCTTATTTATTAAGCTTGATGATTACTGAATTAAACATAAACTGAATTTCTGTTTGTCAAGCTAACCAAGAACGTTCTCCGTTTTTTGGTGAAACCAAGAACGTTCTCTATTTATTCTTTCTAACCAAGATCATTCTGAGTTAAACCTTAAGTTTTTGACGAAGTTTTAAAGTAGGAACATCAATTCAAACACCCTCTTCCGTGAATCGACATTACTACTTCATCCTTAACTCAACCTAAGAACTCATATATGCGACAATCAAGGAAATGTGTGTTGCATTGGTAGTATATTTAGAGTGCACCTCATAGTCATCCTAGGAATTCTCCACCCGAATATCTCCAAGGTCATAACAATTTTTCCTTAAAGCTCAACACAGGGACTCCCACATTAGTTTCATTTAGTTGTACTTCACAAAATCATTAGGCTTTTCAGACCCTACTTATATTATGATAAAATAATCTCCACTTCAAATTCTTTTTAATATTTCTGTGTTCCCTCGTTGGCCTATGATAGTCCTTAAGACCGTCATCTCAAACACAACTGAAATCACAACTATTTCACCAACTATGGGTTACTTCAATATTTCATCACAAAATTCATTACCATCACTACGTATCAAATCTCTCATATAACTCATCACAAATTTATAACAATCACACTATTATAATTATAATCATCATAATCACACATAATTTATCAAACCAATTAAACCTTTTTTATCACTTACATAAACCCGTCTAATCAAACACATACATAATTCATTGACACTCAATATCACAACATATATAAATAACTCACATTTAACGAAATTAAATCAATCAACACCTTATAATATTTCTTTCCACATTATTCTCACAATCTTCCAATTCACTTAATTCATATATCCCTCAAAAGGCTATGCTGTACGTAGCGAGTCCCGATTATATGGTAGGGAATACAGTTTTCCCGTCATTCACAATATATTATACTCATGAATTCAAAGCTCTTTCACCCCTTACCTTATTAGACGTTTTCTCAAACACATAATCCAATGGATGTTTTCAACTGCAACTGTAGATCGACAAGTACAACGGCGAATCTGAAATAATCAGCGAGTTGACAAAAATTCATCGAGACGCGGCGGATAAATTTATGCAGATCATACAAATAGTTGTTAAATAATTAATAATAATTTTCAGAGTCAAGTGGAGTCAAAATGATGAGAAAAACGGTAATAAAAAAAAAAAAGTCTCCCACGACTCGTCGGAGCGCCAGAAGTCTGACTTCAACTTCAACGAAAATTCAAATGAATAGTTCCCCTTGAGGTTTCGACGAGAGGAATCCAAAAAATGATACCATTTTTTTCAGACGACAATTTTCGCATTGGAATGGCCAAAAAATAGCTCGCCCAACGAAAGAAACCACATTGTTTTTTATGAAAGTAGAGCAACAATTGATAAAATTGACACAAAAATGGATTAGTTGGCCAAGAATTGACAAAGATGGGATCGATTCAAATGACAAGCATTGGTGGGAATGAATTAGAGAGAAAAATTGCTTTGGCTGCCATTAATCTAATTTTTGCAATTTTATTTTTTAAATTGCAAAATGAGTGGTGTAGATAGCAGATGTAGATGTTCAAGAGTTAAACTGTATAAGTCCAAACACATATTAGTAAAGTCTTAAGGCAACAAAGTATAGAAAATTAAAATCCAACCATAAAGCTCAAATTAATATGCAGAAGTAAAAAAATTATAACGGCTGTAAAACAGTCGTCTGGTCCAAAATTCATTTCTTAGTATTCTCTTAAAAATCTTAATAAATATTTATATTTTACTATCCACTCTATAAATTTTTTTCCACCAAACTCTATTCTACATAATATATATTTTCCTTAACATAGATAAATCTAATTTAGTCAAAACTCATCATACTCAAAATAGTAACCTAAATTATACATAATATTTTTTCAAAATATAACATTTAAAACTTACATCATCTTTATAGATTAATCGAAAGATAAAATAAATAAATATAACATCAGATTGATTCATTACTAATCAAAATGAAATGACTATTTAAAAATCAATTATACCGTAACAATTATATAGAAATAAGAAAGTCATATTCATATACTAATATCTCAGATAATTATTTGTTAAAATAATTAATTAAAATAGATAAATTTTAAAAAATAATTAAAATAATAATAGTTGTGCCCACTTAACATAGCAGCTGTACAACGGAAATATCAAATTAACTACAAACACACATACTGCACGATAAAAAATCGCTAAAATCTTATACTTTAAAATGTGTACACTAAAATACTATTATTTTTAGAAAAATATATAAAATATAAAAATATAATATTTATATCACTCATTTAGCCTAACATGTACAAGATTAAAACATCATATAAAGAAAATTAATCATAAATTTAATTAACATATATTCTAAAATAATTTTAACACCAGCTTAATTATTTAAAAATATATTTCATCTATAAAATAATTTATTATAAAATTTGGGGTGTTAAAGTATCTTTATCGTCTCTTCAACCAAGAATCATTCACGTTGATCTCCAAAAGAAGACTCTTTTAAAAATTAACCTTCAAAGTTCATAAGACTAGAATTTATTTCCCTCACATTGACCCCCAATTTAACCTTGAAAATCAATCTTATTATTATTATTCATTCACCCAATCATGCAATGATTATAGTGTATGCTTTGTTTTATATATTTTTTTTACAACTAATAATGCCTTGGCATTTTTCCCTTCCCATTCCAATTATAAAATTTATAATATGCCTTTGCCCTTGCCCTTGCCTTTGCCTTTTCGCAAGCTTCCCTCTCGATTTCCTTCTGCTTTACTTCCCTTTCCTTCTTCTTTAGTTCCTTTACCTTTGGCTTTGCCTTTGCCAAAGCTTCCCTATACTTTTCCTTCTGTTTTGCTTCCCATTCCTTCTGCTTTTCTTCCTTTGCGTTCTGCTTTGCTTCGTTTGCCTTCTGCTTTGCTTCGTTTTCCTTTTACTTTGCTTCCTTTTCCTTTCGCTTTGCTTCATTTGCCTTCTACTTTGCTTCGTTTGCTTTGTTTGCCTTCTGCATTGCTTCCTTTGCCTTCTGCTTTGCTTCCTTTGCCTTTTGCTTTGCTTCCTTTGCTTCCTTTGCCTTCTGCTTTGCTTCCTTTGCCTTCTTCTTTGCTTCCTTTGCTTCCTTTGCCTTCTGCTTTACTTCCTTTGCACTTGACCTTTCTTCCCTTGTTTTATTTCCTAAACCAACGGGCTTATTTGGATCAAAAGGTTCTATATCTACGGGTTTTCGGCCACCATCAAGCTTATCTACCAAAACATTTTTCTTTGAGTCTTTTGCATATCCTTCAAATAAATTAAATTACAATATTTATTAAATTAATTATTTAGTTAGTAAGTAATTATGTGTACACACATGATAACTATTTGTATATTGTTTACCTTCTTTGGATGTCTTAGTTGCCACAACAGATAAAATAAACAATGCACAAAGGAAACACAAATTAAAAGCTTTGATTTTCAACATTGCTACAATTTCTAAGAATTTAATTTTCGTGAAACATATGAATATATTCGGCAAGATAAATAGGTATGAAAATTAAAAAAATGTAGATTTATTGAGCCATTGAAAGGTTATTGAGGTAAGTAAAGTGTTTAAACTTTGAAAACTACGAGGTTGCTTGATAATTTCTTTAATAATAAACATAATTCTAGACTTTTGGAAAACATAATTATCATATGTAGTTAATAAAAAATAGTTATTGACACCATAAAATAAATTTACTCTTTTAAATTTTTCTCAATTCCCTTTTATGTCTCTATAGGTTTAATATATACTTGTACCACAAACTTAACTCATTTCTCTCCAATAATTATTAAATACATCTATTATTTCCAAAAATTAAATTAATTAAATTAATACATCATTTTTTTTTATAATTCCAAAATTATCTTTATTTTAAGAGAAATTTTTTTCTTCAATCACTTACCAACATTATATATATATATATATATATATATATAATATATATTTATAAATTATATATATATATACATACTTGTACCACAAACCTAACTCCCTTCTCTCCAATAATTATTAAATACATCTACTATTTTCAAGAAGAATAACAAATGCAAAAACTACAACTATTGAATGAATTAGATATTCAATATATATCAAAGCACATTCCGCCACTAGCTCCTTATCCCACTCAAAACCTCACCACGATACTCCCATTTACAAGCTAACCATTCACTTCTGCTAAAGATCATATTAGTCACTAATTTATTTTTATCCATCGTGGCACTAAAGAGTCTCTTAAATCGATTACTAAGAGTCACCCTACCAGCTACCACCCATGGATTCATCCAGAAAAAGTGTCGAAACCATTTACCACCTCCTTAACCATGTTATCCACATACACTATATTAATTACTACCCCAACAATGATACCTGCACAAGTCTAAAAGAAACAAAGGATGCGAACCCGAGTAAAAGTAAAATACAATTTACAATTTTTATTTTCAATATTATATGTCAGAGCGGAATTTTTTCCAACTTGAACTTTAAGACTCGTTAAACTGAAATAACTGTCATTTCGCAAACACATGGTCAAATCAATCAAACACAAACAACGAAGGAGGTATGTTTTGAAATCATGTTAATAGTATAATATAAGTAAGAAGAACACACACTTAATCACAAATAAACGGTATCATTATACAAATATTTTTCAAGGAAAAACCTCACATTATAAAATCAAA
>PGWS01028549.1:0-11761 GCA_002896235.1 Cicer reticulatum | reverse complement strand
AGTTAAATTAACATAACATTTAGAATCATAATTAACATTCTTAATTAACCTTTGTTTATTTTCATCAAAACTTTTAAAATAGAGAGTTTGTCTCAACAATCTCCCCCTTTTTGATGATGACAAACATGTTAATTTAGATTTTAATTTGATTCTATTATAAAGAGCTGTAACAGCTCCCCCTCAATTTGTGCATTTGTTAATTCAACATAAAACAAAAAATTTTAAATGCAATCAGGAGGAGTTTCATTAAAGATAACAAAAGTTCATTAATTTTGGCAAGATACAATAAAAGAGGCAGAACAACAAGAGAACAGTAACAAAATAAAAGAAAATCTAAGTTAATTCTCCACCTTTGTCATCCAAAAAGACATAAGGGATAGACCTAAGATGCTAGGGAGGGAGAAGATCCTTCGGAGGAGGAGGATTTTCCAGCAGGAGGGATCTGAGAGGGAGGGGGGACCGGATGAGGAGGCGGAGGTGGAATACCCAGCTTGGGAGCGAGGTGATCAGCCATCCAAGTTCTAAGTAGAGCAGTTTCTTGATCATGCTGAATTTGTCTTGCCATGATGGTCTGGAGAGCGGCCATGATATCAGAGTTTGAGGGTGCAGCTAAGGTGGCAGTGGAGGGAAGGTGAGCGGAGGGTTGAGAAGAGGCAGCAACAACTGTGTTGGGGGGAATAGGCATGGCAAATAAGGATGGAATAGAGGCAAAAGAAGATGAAATAGAGGGTAGAGGGCCAACAGATGAGGTAGAGTGATCAGCAGGAGCGGGAAAGTTCAAAAACTGACTTATTCCAAAAATGGAAGAACTGGTTTTCTGTGGTGAAACAAATAGTGGAGACATGGTAGACAGAAGAGGATTAGATAAGAAAGTACTAAAGTCATGTGTAGGGCAGTGAGGTGTTTGAGAAAAAGAGGGAATATGTGAAGGGATAGCGCCAGATGTTTGAGCAAAAAGAGTGGGATGTGATGGGATACGTTCTGGAGAACGTTCTGGAGAGGGTGGAGAACGTTCTGGTGTAGGAGTTTTGTCTGAGATTTCCTTGGGATCAGTAGAAGGAGAAGAAAGAGAAACAAAATTTCTGGAAGGTCGTCTTCCGGCTGATCTCTTCCTTTTGAGAGAGATGGGACAGGATGGAAGAGTAGTTGTTGGAGCAGAGGCGGTGTTGCGCATATGAGATAAATTTTTGGTGGAAAACTTGGAAATTTTGATCAAAGATTTTCTCAGATGCAAGAAGAATACCCAAAATGCCTGAAGATTTTAGTCAGGGACCAATGCATAAGGCACAGTAGTCTTTTTGTAAATCTTTCGTGGGCTGCACAGATCATGTGGCTGGAGAATAACATGAGGTAAGTTCTCATCTCATGGCAGTTTAACAGATAGATAGAATGAAGGGCTGTCAATTATCAGAAACGTACCATAAACCGACTTCCACCAGTGTGGGAGTAGAGTATGTTGACACATATTGTTGAATGACTTTAGGAAGAGGCTTTAAGTAAGTGGCTAAATAACGTGTGGAGTTTTCTCTTCAAAAGCTGCAAAGCCTGCACATCTGTCTTTTAACCAGAGCTGCATACCAGTTTCACCATAGACAGTGTGGCCCTTCTGTTGGAAGCTGGAGATATTGGCCAAGATGGTTGGAGTCAATCTGATTTCTACTCCTTTTATTTTATGAGATAAAAAAAGATTTGTCAGCAAAGGTTTTGGCGTCTGCAATAGAAGGCACGAACGACTGTCTGGGGAAAAAGGATTGAGAGATCTTTAAGTAAGGAGGTCATCCAGGCATCCGTATGGTGCTGAACCAGCATTAGCCATTCACAAACAGATTATCAAAAACAAAAATTCTTCCTATCGACCACTGGGCGTTGAGCATTTTTCATTGAGAGTTTTGATTTTGCAAGGGGAGATAGAGGAGGAGCATTCTGTTTTGGTTTCTTAGTTGGGGGAGATGGTATCAGAATTAGAGGATGTGGATATAGGGGAAGATCGTTGGAAGTCTTTTGTGGAGAAGATTTTGGTGGAGGGGCAGTTGGAGAAATGTTCTGTGATGGTGAACGTTCTTGTGGAGGGCAGTTGGAGAACGTTCTTGTTCTTGAGAAATGGTTTTTGACTGTTTTTAGTTTTGTTTTGGGGCAAGCGTTTTCTTGTTCTTTGAGATTTGGGAGATTTTTTCGGAGCAAGAAACTGAAGCAATAGTGATGTGTTTGTTCTCATGAGGTTTAGAGATGGAGGTTTTGGTTGAGAGAGTGGTTCTTTTTGGTTTGGAGAAGGAGAAACATGTCATTTAACGATCTCCGTTTTTGATGAGGAGGAGTTGCGGTGTGAAGGTTAGAATGAGAAAGCCGATTTTGAGGGGTCGAAGGGTATGTAGTTCGTTGGTGGATTTTGTGGTGGAGTGTTGGTACTAGGCATTCGAGGGTGTCTTTGTGGTTCAGATTGTGTGTTGGAAATTTTTCTACGGAGGACACGATTCAGAAGAGTCATCACTCTCAGAGTCTGAAATGATAAAGTAGAAAGGTTTAGGGTTCATGGACTTTGATGTAACAATGCCAGACTGGACACGCATGGAGCGGCGTGGAGGGGTGATTCTGGTGCGAAGATGGGGAGGCACTTGAGCGTTGTTGGTGTAGGTCGAGTGTATAGTGGTGAAGAAGGTAGACAGAGGCATGAGGTTTTAGAACTTCTTGACTGTTTTGAGGAGATGGAGAGGCGGAAGATGAGTGTAGTGGTGAGTGAAGGGGATTGGTATGAGGCGAGGTGGTGGAGAGGAGAACGCTCTCTGGATTGGCATGAGACGATGAGAGGGTGGTGTACAGATAGAGGCATTTTTTCGTGGCACCTGTTTGGTTCGAGCCATTTTTGTGTTTTTCTGGAAGAAGATGATGAGAGATGAACAGCTGAATGTGATATAGAGAAGAGAGATGATTCCAGCTATCTTGGGGAAAAGAGGTGGGAAGAGGAGCAGTTTCCTGACTTGAGTGGATAGAGAGAAAAGGTGGTAATGATGAGTTGTTACCTAGGAAAAATGGGAAAAGATTTTGGGATTGGAGAGTATGTGTCAGCATGCTAACACCAGACACAAGGGCACGTGTAATTAAATGCCAACGATTCCCTTTTTACTTTGAGAGGGAAAAGCAGACGTGCTTTTTCCAGAACGGAGAATGATGAATCGCGAAACGAACAGACTGATAACGATCGCCGTTTATGCAGAAGCAGATTTCAACCAGAATTTTCTGGATTTTCATGATTCTCAGTTTTTCTTGATTGAATTAAACTATCCTCCAAGATGAAGGGCTTAGTGAAAATGTCAGCAGTTGATATTTTGAGTATCAACGAGATTAATTCAAGTCTTTCTTATTGACATGATCACGAATAAATGCTGTTTTATTTAAATATGCTTTGATCTAGAATGCTGAATAGGATTTTTTAGACAGATTAATAGCACTTGTATTATCACAATAAATTGGAATATTGGAATAGCTTAAGAGTAATCTTGAGTTGGTTCTTGATCCACAAAAACTTGTGGACATCAGTTTGCAGTGCACATATTCAGCCTCAGTTGTGGATAGTGCTATGGTGTTCTGTTTTTTCTGGATGACCAACGATTAATGCTTCACCTAGGAACTGACATGCTCCACTTGTGCTTTTTCTTTCAACTTTGTCTCCAGCATAATCAGCATCACGGTATGCTCATAAATATCAAATGGGAACCTTTCTATACCAAAGACCAAGATTAGTTGTTCCAACGAGATATATCAATATGCGTTAACAGCAGTTAAGTGGGATTTCTTTGGCGCTGATTTTGAAATCGAAGCACATAATCCTACTGCAAACCAATATCGGTCTGCTAGAGTAGATATAGCAGAGAACGATCATTCCACGATATCTTTTTCAGAGACAGATTTGCCATTATTCATCTTTTTCTAAGGAAGTGGATGGATGCATGGGAGTTGTCATAATTTTGACTCATTCATTTTATATTTGATCAACAAGATCTTTGATATAATTTTTTCTTGACAACAAATGCCTTTTTCGTATTGTTTGATTTGTAAACCAAGAAAATATCTTAATTCCCATCATGCTCATTTCAAATTCACTTTGCATAAGTTTGAGAATCTTCACATAGTTTTTCATTTGTTGATACAAAATGATATCATCCCACATATACTTGAACAATGAGTAATTCATTTCTTCAGTTTTCTTGAATAAAGTAGTATCGATTTTTCCTCTTTGAAATAATGTTCTCGAGGGGGGGGGGGTTCAGAATGAACTCAGTCTTTCGTACGATGCTTGGTGCTTGTTTTTAAGCCATAAAGAGCTTGGTAAGTTTGAAAACATGATTTGTTTTGCTATGGTTTTCACCTGTGGGCTGTTTACTACACTTGTTCATTTAAAAAACCATTAAGAAAGCACTTTCACATCCATTTGCGTTTGATGAGTTATGAATGCCTTGCAAGAGTATGTCGAATAGTTCTAACCTTGCACTGGAGCACAGTTTCATCATAGTCTATACCTTCTTGTTGATTTAGCCTTGAGCTCTAATCTTGCTTGTTTCTCACGACCTTACCTCTTCATCAGCTGTTTCTGAATACCATCGGTGCCAATCAAGTTTATCAAGGATCTGGTACTAGAGTCCAACTTCTTTTTCTCAACTGTAGAAGTTCTTCCTTCATGGCGTTATACTCCAAGATTGATCAGTGATAGTCATCTTTGATTGACTTTGGTTCAATCTGAGATATCATTGCCAATGCTGTCGTCATCATTTTTGAATGATCTTCTGGTTCGGATTCCATCAGCTGTGTCTCCAATGATCTGAGATTTTGAGATGGACTCCAATGGTTTTACCAGCTTTTTGGTGGAGAAATGAAAACCGGAGATTAGTTTATCAACTCTCTGTTCTTCTGCAGACTTGTTTCCTGCTGTGTTTCATTTTGAGTTTCTTCTTCCTCATCCTTTTTACTTATATCTAGATCATCAAACTCATCAAACAATATATGCATACTAATTTCAACAACATTAGTTCTTAAATTGAACACTCTATAACCTTTAGATTCGGTTGAGTATCCAAGAAAGATCGCTTTATCGGATTTTGCATCAAATTTTCCAATAGGATCTTTGTTGTTTAGTATGTAACAGTAACAACCAAAAATATGAAAGTAAGAAATGTTTGGTTTTCTGTTTTTCCAGATTTCGTACGGAGTTTTGTTGATGATTTTTCTGATAGATACACGATTCAAGATATAGCAAGAAGTGTTTATGGCTTCTGCCCAAAAATAACTTTCAACATTTGATTCTTCTAAAATAGTTCTTGCCATTTCTTGTAGTGTTCTATTCTTTCTTTCAACAACTCCATTTTGTTGTGGAGTTCTTGCACACATGAAAGATTGTGAGATATACCAAGTTCATCAAAAAAGCTTTTGAATGAGGCATTTATGAATTCTCCTCCATGATCACTCCTTACAGAGATGATGCTGGAGTCCTTTTCATTCTGCACCTTTTTACAAAATGTTTTAAATGATTCAAATGCATCATCTTTTTGTTTTAAAAATAGAACCCATGTAAATCTTGAGAAATCATCAACAATAACAAAACCATACTTCATTCCTCCTAGACTTGTTGTTTTGACAGGCCCGAATAAATCTATGTGAAGTAGTTCAAGAGTTCTATTTGTTGATACAAAATCTTTTGTATGAAAGCTGCTCTTGACTTGCTTACCTTTTGCACAAGCTTCACAGATTTTGTCTTTCTCAAAATTAAGTTTTGGTAAACCTCTAACAAGATCAAGTTTGGAGATTTTTGAAATAGTTTTCATGCTGATATGTCCAGCCCTTTTATGCCAGATCCATTTATCTTTATTGATTGATATAAAGCATGATTCATCAGGTAATTCATCCAAATATATCACATATAAATTTTTCTTTCGCTTACCAGAGAACATAATTTTTCCAGTTCTGACCATCTTGATTTCACATACCTTTGGCTTGAAAGTGACTTCGCATCCATTGTCGCATAACTGACTTATGCTTAATAAATTGTGTTTCAATCCTTCCACGTATTGGACATCATTTATTTGAGCAGAGTTTGTCTTACCAATTGTTCCATTTTCCTTAATTTGAGCTTGATCATCATTTCCAAATGTGACCGAACCACCATCCTTCTTGCTGAAGGTTATGAAACAATTTCTATCTCCTGTCATGTGCCTTGAACAGCCACTGTCCAAGAACCAGGCTTCTTCTTTGTATTAAAACCAACCTGCAGGTGATATCATTTCAGTCTAGGGTACCATCTGTTTGGTCCTTGAATTAGTTTTTAAGTGGTATATTTCATTTCTCCGTTTGGAAACATGCTGTGTTGTTGTGTTGATTCCGGAAATGGGTTTAGCAATATGATTGAAGAGTTGGAACTTGGGTTTAAACAATTTTTTTGAAAACGTTCAACTTGGTAACTTAACTTGTCTCCGTTTGGGGAACAAACTGGAGAACATTCTCCGTTTTGCTGTTTTTGATACAATCTTGACAGGAGATTCTCATGTTTATATAAAGCTTCTCTCTCGATTTTCATCCCTTTTTCCTGAAGTAAGCATGCAGAATTCTAGAATGTTCCAGTTTTTCTACCAGTTATGAGCATCTAGTCTTTTGCATTTTCTTCCCTCTTTCTGGGACATGAAGAAGTTTCCATAAAGTTTGGTTTTTTGAGTTTGATGAAACCAAGACCAGCTTATCAAAATTCCTATTTAGAATCCCATGAAGTTATGAAAGTTTCAGTGGCTTTAAATGAAGTTCACAGTAAATCAGTTTTTTTGAGAAGTTCCGTTTTCATTTTTGAGTTGAACGTTTTCTCCGTTTGTAGCGCAGAACGTTCTTGACATTCTCACTTCAACAAACATCTTGTTTCTTCAATTCTTGAATCATCTTTTTAACAAATTATTTCAGTTTGATTTCTTTCCTTCTCTCTTCTCTTTATAAAACTGTTCTTCAGAGAAACTAACATTTTTGATAAGGAGATTTGGTCAATTTAGAAGTTATCAAATGTCATTTTCCCATTTGTTGACAATAAATGACAATGGTCAGAATCATTACCTCATCTTTCTGTTTTTGCCATCAAGCATGAATGTTGGCTTCTTCTTCCTCTCATATCTGATTTCTGATTCCTCTGAATCATCCCATGTTGCCATCATGATTTCTTTTGAAGGAATCGTTTTGGTGGATTTTTGTTTGATGGACATTCTCCTTTAATGTCCAATTGGTTGTTGCGAATCCAAAGCATGTGACTTGACTCTTGTCAATCTCTGTTTTAGGATTTCTGTTTGAAATCCCTTTTTGATTGATCTCTCTTCTCATCATTCTATGAATTCTTCTAGTGAGGAAGCGCGATTTCATCAGCATCTCCTTGTCATTCTCTCTGATTCCTCTTCAACTGGTACTGTGATTTTTCTGAGAGACTTTCAGTGCTATTGCCTTCCTTTCTGACTGGTTTGTCTCTTTGCAATACTATCTCATGAGCTCTTAGAGTTCCAATTAGTTCTTCCAGAGGCAGTGACTTCAAGGTTCTTGGCTTGGCTTATAGTGTTACCATGGTCTCCAAAGATGGGAGACATCCCTCATGATTTTTCTTACTCTTTCTTGCACAGTATAGGCTTTGCCCAAGAGGCGCATTTCATTTACTATTGTGTGAATCTTGAGTCATTCATCAATGGTGTTCTCCTTCTTACATTTCAAACAATTCGAATTTCTTATACCAATGTCATCTTGTTTCTTTGACATGGCTTGTTCCTTCATGATGAGTTTGTAATGTATCCAGACTTCTTTTGCAATTGTGCATTCATCTACCCTTTCACTTTCTTTCCCTGCTTAAAGCACATGATAAGAATAATTGAGCTTTAGAATTTAGAATACCCTAGCTTACCATCTTCTGCTGTCCAATCTGCTGCTTTTTTAGAGCAGAATTCAAGGTCATCTTGATCGAACCCTTGGTGTGAAATCTCCATCTGTGATGATGCGCCACATTCTGTGTCCTGAGATTTTAAGAACACTGCATTTGTTTTTCCAAAATAATAGTCTGATCCATCAAAGAATGGAGGTCGATTTGAGGATCTCCTTCAACAATGTATTTTGCTTTCGACATTCTTCTAGATCTTTCTCTACACTTGTTAGGTGTTTTGAACTTTTTAGAGACCGAGCTCTGATGCCACATTGAGAGTAACAATATCAAATTTACAAGAAAGGGGGTTTTGAATTGTAAATGCCTTTTAAAAATTCCTGTTAACTTAAGAAAATAACTCAAGAATGATCTTGGTTATAAAACAGAAACGGAGAACCGTTCTGTTTATGTTATAAAACAGAGAACGTCTTTATTAGCAGTAGAATCAGTTTCTATTTTATCTCTCAATGATTAAATGGTAGTATTAATAAAGAGGATGAAAGGAAAGAGAATACCAACACAAAGATTAATCCTGGTTCACACAACCGTGGGTTACGTCAGTCCTCCACTGTGAATTTTCCATAAGTGTGTTAAAAATGAAGAACCTTCTTAATCTTACACACCTAGAATAAATCAACCTGATCTATTTCTTTCTTAATTACTTTCCCACCCAGAGAGCAACAACAACACCTATCTAACCTTGATAGGAAGCAATCTTTAAACAAACTATAACGAAACTTTATATTTGAGTTTTTACAAATGATTGATTTTGACAGATGACTGATATTGCTCAACTCTTGTTTGAGATAGATTATTTACAGAGTATCTAATGACAATTTCGCAACTGATATATGAATGAGCAGCAGTGGCTGTTTCGCGAATTTGCAGAAAGTAATGTTTCCTCTGTTTTGCAGAATTTCAAGCTTAAGTGTGATTGTATAATGTTGATTACTTGGCACTTGAATTTCTTGCTTAGAACTGAGATAATGGCCTTCTATTTATAGGCTGGAGATGTACGAAATAGCTGTTGGAGAGGCCATGCTTTTTTGACTAAAACATTATTTTTAGAATAAAAATAATGCTGCTTTGAAAACAGCTTTTTTGACTTTTGATGTTTTAGCATTGAAAGCATTTCTGTCCTTTCTTTGACATTTCTTCATTGATCTTGGATGGTACATTATCTGTCTTGAGTCTTGAGTGTAGCTAGAGGAGGTTGGAGAAGATTTGAATCGAATTGCAGACTGAAACAGAGAGGATGCAAGGCTGCTGTTGATGTGCAGAAAACGGAGAATGATTAACGTTCTTGGTTTTATAGTTTGAACGTTCTTGGAGCTTCAATGATCATTCTGGGAGTTCCGTTTTGATGTTCTGTATTCCTTTGTTCTTGTCTTGTCATATACCTAGTTTGATCAAGTTTTCTTGACATTTGAATTTTGGAGTTCTTAAGCCGTCCATTGAACTTTTGTCATGTTGAACTTTGATCTTTTGCGATCAAATTCCTCTTTGAGTCTGGATTTATTTGTACTTTGTTCTTGCCATGTGACTTGTTGATATGATGATTTCCAGAGCAGATTCTTTGTTTAACGATGTAGATAAACTTTGAACAACATGCTGTGATAGATAATCGGTGAAAGACTGAAGATCATCTCTGTTTATGTGCAGAATGATCTTGTTGTTGTCTTTTCTTGTATTTGGCTTGATTCTGCTCTTAATTAAAACATCAAGATACAAAGTTAAATTAACATTAACATTAGAATCATAATTAACATTCTTAATTACTTTGTTTATTTTCATCAAACTTTTAAAATAGATGAGTTTGTCTCAAAAACAGAAACATAATTAAGCTCAGTACCCAGTTTTATCATAATAGCTAAGATATTGCAGCCATACCAACACTAAACGGTAGTGTCTGAAAGGCTTTCACACTGGAAGTAGATTATAGAAACCTTCTGGAGCTCTCTAAAACCAGAAATGGAGAGGCATTAATTTGTACTTCAAAAATTGGTTGAAAACATTCCTTCACCCTATTTCAAATGACTTGAATCTCATGGAGAGGTCGAACTTTCTGAAGAAACTATAGCAGGTAAATAATTCATTAATATTTATTTAACTTCAATTCAATACAAATGTGTATATCTAATAAAACTGTGATGTTTTTATTTTATAGAGTTTCAAGGATGTCACTAGGAAATGCAGCTTCAGGTGGGTCTCATCATCAACAGCCACAGGCCACAACCATCTGGTTGTGCTTGATTAAAAATTGAGGTATGTCAATTCCCAACTCTTTACTTGTTTCTATTTGAAGTTTTGAAATGAGAATTCAATTTTTGTTTTTGTACTAATTAATAAGTTCCAATTGTTTCAGGTCTGACTTTTTTGAATATTTTTTATCACACTTTTGACTCACTGCATTTGACTCTATGACATAATGGCAACATTGACGCCATATTTTGTGAAGTGTATGGATTTTTACTTTTAATTTATTCTTTATTTACTATATATTATTTATGTTTATTTGATATTCACAAAATGACTTATTTTTTGTCTTTCAATTTATTAATGATGTTGTTATTTAG
The DNA here is from genome assembly GCA_002896235.1 of Cicer reticulatum. Lineage (NCBI taxonomy): Eukaryota > Viridiplantae > Streptophyta > Magnoliopsida > Fabales > Fabaceae > Cicer > Cicer reticulatum. Next base: position 1,264 of record PGWS01028549.1, on the reverse strand, counting down.
TCTTTATTAAAGATGCTTTTTAGTTTGATGATGTTAATTTTGTCTATGCTGGTAAATCCAAATATATTTCAATTTAGTGTCAAATTATAATGTTGGTGTTGTCTTAGTATTTTTGTTAGATACTTGAGTCATTTAAGAGATATACACACCTTCATATTCTAGACTCATTACTATGGTCAAAGGAATAGCACCTTGTACATCTGAGCAAATTCATTACAAGTATGCATATAATTATTTGTTGTCTAATTTAAAATTTTAATGTTGTTTTAAAATGTAAGTTTATGATGATTAGATACATTTATAAATACTTGTTATTAGTAATTTATTCAATCCAACAAATATAATTGGTTTGGTGTGTTAATGTTTGTTTTTAGGTTGTTTCCAATAAATTAATCTTCATTGTCTTGATGGCTTGAGGTGCTATTGTTAATTATTTATTGATTTCTTTCTGCTTAATATGATGTGGTAAGAATTATGACTTCCTATTCTATTCTGATGGGGTGTCATTGTTATTACTTTTCTTTGTTCTATTTTTCTTAATTATTTCATCATTTGTGTTCTATTAAAATATGATTTTTGTTTATAACATGTTCAATTTCAAGCTATTTCAACAATTGTGGTATCAAGTTGTATAATCATTCGTTAACATGGAGGAGAAAAGTAAGATGACTATGTTTAGTTTGCTCAATGTTATTTTATATCCTCATTATTATCAATAATTTATATGTTGAACTTGCATTTGTTTTAGATACTATCTTTCATCGGATGTGCAGCAAATATTACAAGTTGATGATAATTATAATTTCATCTCTAAAATTTGTGTTGATTTAAAATATCGTCATTTGTCATAGAGTCATTTGAAACAATCAGTGGTCTTTCATGACATCATTCAAATTAAAAATTAAACAGTTCGTTAGTGCGTGATTTTTATAACTTGATATTATGTCTCAACATACATTCATATTGTTGAGTATTTTTACTGGGACTCGTATGTTAGTAAAAATATTTACTTGAGTCAGTTGTGTATGTTTAATTTGATATCAGTATGTAACATGAAAATTTGAGTTTGTAGCTGCGACTAAATTGGACTTGATAGCCTAAATGACTCTTCAATAGAAAAATACCAAATATGTACAAATGAACTAAAATTCAAAGTTTATAAAATGTGTCTAATAAGTGTTTCCAAAATAGATACAAAAAACTAGGTCAAAATTGGTCTTCACATAAAAATAAAATAAAAATTTAGTTTGGCCAAATATATTTT